>JAJIBD010006996.1:0-99540 GCA_021461705.1 Cryptotis parvus | reverse complement strand
AAAGTTTACTGGAAAGCAGAACAGAAAGGAAAAGAAATTCCGCAGCCAGGGAGGAACTTAGTATAGGACTA
Organism: Cryptotis parvus; assembly: GCA_021461705.1. Taxonomy (NCBI): domain Eukaryota; kingdom Metazoa; phylum Chordata; class Mammalia; order Eulipotyphla; family Soricidae; genus Cryptotis; species Cryptotis parvus. Next base: position 99,469 of record JAJIBD010006996.1, on the reverse strand, counting down.
AGTTTGCAGGATAATCAACTTATCAATGAGTCTTGCTAGATAGACTTGAATCACGAAAAATCTACTCACAACCATGGTGAGGCATCAAGCTGTATAATCCCAACGTTTATTCCCACAGAAAACTAAGGAAAAAAGGCACTTCCACTTTTGATATGCAAGGATTCAAACTCAGGGCCTCATATGTGTAAGGCCAGCGCTCACTGCTAGCCCAGCCGGAGATCCCTTTCTTAAACTACCAATTTGACATACAAGATTTGAAAAAATGAACCAGGCTTTGCAAGGATATACAGAAACAAGGGACTCTGGTACTGGGGCTACAGGCACTAGCGCTTAGGGCCATGGACAGTGCTAGCTGGGGGTTAAAAAAGCATGTGCTGTTTCTCTGCTCCCTAGGAACTTTAGTTTTAACAGTTGCAAAAAAGAAAAAAAAATCAGAAGCACCGATACTACAGCCCAATATGCAAGTATAAAAGCAGAAATTAGTGAAAATTCTGTCATTATGTTAACAGGGGCAAAATGAATTATGCGGCTGATACATACTAACAGTTCACTTAGTGTTTAATTCACTTATTCTTCCAGACTTTGAGACTGCTCAACATAAACTGCTACAGAAGTCTCTGGAGAACAATTTGATAACATATATATATATATATTATTTTTTTTTTTTTGCTTTTGGGTCACACCCGGCAATGCTCAGGGGTTACTCCTGGCTCTGCACTCAGGAATTACTCCTGGCAGTGCTCAGGGGGACCATATGGGATGCCGGGATCGAACCCAGGCCGGCACAGGCCGGCGTGAAAGGCAAACGCCCTACCTGCTGGGCTATCGCCTCCGGCCCCCCAATTTGATAACATATTACCCTATAAATTCCATCACCAGGTATTTGCCCTATTAATTCGAACACAAGGAATTTATTCTAAAGCTATGTCCACACAGTATGGCTTATAACATTCATTAACAAATTAAGTCAACACCTATTCATGCTTAAGTGAAATTTCCTTTAGGATATACTATATATTAAGAAAAAAATCCCAGTGTGAATCATCATCTACATGGTGAGGTAAGGAGATATAAGCTGCGGAGATATATGTGCTGAGATAGATCATTTACATGAGTCTGTATCGGCAGTGATACAGAATCATTTATCCCCACTGACATGAAGAAAGACTCCTTGAAAGATGATGTAACCAACTGGTAACAGTAGGTAGCTGTGGAAGGTAGACAGAGACTCTTCACCTTGTGCCCTTTGTACCTTGTGAAATTTAAATCATCAAATAATGAAATGAACAAAGCTCTTGTATAAACTCTCAGAGATCTGGGAGGTATGTGGGTACAGGTGCGCACGTGTTCCTTCCGGTAAGCCCAAAGCACTAGCCCACCCTCAAAAATTTCAAACAGAATTTGCTTTTGTTGTCTTTAAAGGACAGTTCACAAAACAGCCCTATAGCCCTGGAGCTAGACCGACAGTAAAGCTGGGAAGGCTCTTGCTTTGTATGCAGCCGCCCTGGGGCACCGTGAGGAGAGATCTGAGCACAGTGCCAGTAGGAGGTTCTGAAAGCTCAGTGTTTGGGGTCCCACAATCAAAATGAAAACACACTATGGCCTAAGCAGCACCAAGTGTGGTCACAAGATGTCACAGAGACTGTCAATATAAAATCTCTGGAGGCTAAGATCATCTTTGCACCTGACTGCAGGGACACATTAAGGTGAAATTCCTGCTGGAAATGCTTATGCAATGAACAGCAATATTCAACAGTAAACGAGAGCTCTTCATCTCTCTCTCTCTCTCTCTCCTCTCTCTCTCTCTCTCTCTCTCTCTCTCTCTCCCTCTCTCTCTCTCTCTCTCTCTCTCCTCTCTCCTCCCTCTCTTTCGCTTTTTGGGTCACACCAGGCAATGCTCAGGGATTACTCCTGGCGGTGCTCAGGGGACCATATGGGACGCCGGGGACCCAGGCCGGCCACGTGAAAGGCAAACGCCCTACCCGCTGGGCTATGGCCCGGCCCCCTTTTGCTTTTTTGGGTCACACCCGACGATGCTCAGGGGGTTCAGGGGTTTCTCCTGGCTCTGCACTCAGGAATTACTCCTGGCGGTGCTCGGGAACCCTATGGGATGCTGGGGATTGAACCTGGGCCAGCGCAGGCCAGCGCGTGCAAGGCAAACGCCCTACCCGCTGGGCTATCACTCCGCCCCCTTTCATTTTAATTATTCACACTACAATGAAGCCAGTGACCTTACAGAGATAAAATGCCCTGTTATTTATTAATATACAAATTTAAAATGTGGGGCTGGAGTAATAGTACAGTGCATAGGGCATCTGCCTTGCTCACGGCTGACCCGAGCTAGATCCCCAGCATCCCAGATGGTCTCCCATGCACCACCAGGTGGCACGCCGCACGCACACGCTCTATCTGATCTCTGGTTCCTCTACACGACCAAGAGTACAGTCTGAGCCTCCAGCTCTGCTTTTCTCCTTGCACTAGCAATCCCACTTCTAGGCAACTGTCCCCACAAACACAAAACATGAAAATAAAACCTGTGCACACCTCTTTCACTGCAGCTTAGTTCAGTAGTCGGGACAAGAAAACGATTCAAATGTCCAACAACAGACGAACAAAGGTGTAGCACATACACTCACTGGAATGTTATGAAGCCACAGCAACTTGAATGAAATTGGAGGCCGGTACCATGCGGAGCAAAATCAGTCACAGGCAGACACAAACACGGGATGAGCTCACTGACCTGCTGCCTCCCGCTGACCTCACCGTTCCCATACCTCCTTCCCCACCAGGCACTCAGGATTACAGACCTGGGTGCCTGGTTGCGGGAGGGGGCGAGGTAACAATGAGGTCAACTGGGAACACAGGTGGAGGGTCAGGAGCACATGGGTGGTGGCTCCCTAAGGACCCAGTTCACCCAATCAGAGGTAGTGGAAGGGGTTTTAACTCTGCACACTGATGAAACCCGACTCCTGAAACGGCAATAATAAAAGTATTTCCTCGCTACACTGATCTCTGGCTGCAGCCAGGTGCTCATGAACATGTAGAGTGAGTGGATCCGCCATGGCCAGGGAGCCTGCCTCCTGGTGAGCATGCGCCGGGCCAGGCTAGCTCTCCCTGCGGCTCCCTGACGTGTGCCCTGGTGAGCAGCTGCTGTGTTACCCACAAAGGAAGGAAGGCAGCAGAAATCTAGTGAAAACACTTTTTCTCCTTTTTGTCTTGTTTTTGCTTTTCAGATCATAGTCGGTGACGCTCCTGGCTCTGCACTCAGGAATTACTCCTTGTAGTGCTTGAGGGACCACATGGGACGCCGGGATGGAACCCGGGTCATCAGCGTGCAAAGCAAACACCCTCGCTGTTGTACATACATTTTCAATACCGTGCTTTGACCCTAAACGAGGATTTTAAATATATAAAGTCTTTGTTATCCACAACTGTCCTGGTATAATTTTGTTAGTCAGATGTTCAAGAAAGATTTGAATGTCAAGCAGAACACATGAGTTGAGAACTGGTACCAATCAGCCTCAGGGGGTTGACAGATAGTGCAGCAGGGAGGAGCAGACAAGCCCGGCTTCATTCCCTGGCACCCCATTTGCTCACCCAAGCCCACCACGAGTGACCCAAAACAAAAAGATAACCTTAGTGGGGCCAGAGAGAGTACAGTGGGCAAGGCACTTGCCTTCCTCCCAACACCACCGGAGTGTGGGCCACCACCGGCTCTAGTAGAAAGTTACCCTCAGGGCTTGTGGAGACAGCAAGGGCTTAAGGAGTCCTCCCACTCTGCTGACCTTGGTCTGATCAGCCTGAGCACTACTGGGTGGCACAAACTCTCCCCTCCCCTCCCACGCCCATTAACCTCAAGCCGAGGAAAGGGTTGACAGGCAGGAACACAGGAGTCCGGGGCTCACAGCCCAGTGCTACAGGGTATGTGTCCCGCCCACCGCACACAGACCTCAAGTCACGAATATACCTCAAAGTAGAGCGCAGGAGCTCTGGTTCAATCCCCAGCATGCCCCTGCCTCAAAATGAAACAAAAGAGAGTTGAGTTACAGTACAGCGGGTAGCCTTGCACTCTGCTGACGTGGATTCGATCCCTGACATCCCTTACTGTCCCCAAAGCCTGAGGAGTGATCCCTGAGCATCACTAAGTGTGGCCCCCCAAACAAAAAAAAGAATATTCAATGCCACTGACACCAGCTCGTGTCTGACTTACAACAGCTATTCTAGCTGGGAGGTAATCAAATATAGAAACTATATAGTATCATCTAGACAATCTCAGGATTTGTCTTTGGTTTTTGGGCACACCTGGTGGTCCTCAGGGATCAATCCTGGAAGAGCCCAGGGATATGTTGTCATGACTAGAGCATCCAGGCAGGCTCCTCATCCCTCACCTTTCTGGCTTCTTAGGAAGCAAAAATTCTTAATTTTCTTAAAAAAAAAAATCTATCTGTATGAGTATGAGAGAGAGAGAGAGAGAGAGAGAGAACAGAGAGCGAAGCTAACCCAGGCCTCCCACGTGCAAACCAAGAGCCCCAGCCCTGGAATCATCCCCCCGGCCCAGTTCTCTGTATTTTATGGCCTTTCCCACACTAAAAATTAACATGCACCCGCTGCGTATGCAAGAGTCCCGTGTTCAACGTGGCACCAGTCCGGGCAGGCACTGAACACCGCTAGTTGTGTCCCCAAATCCAAAACCCTGATATATTTCAATATTCACCCTCACATCAACTCCAGTTCTTATCCTCCCTTCAGACAAGAAATTCATGTTAGAAAGTAAAGGAGTCTTGCATAAGAACTTCAATTAACAGGAAACTTGTGTGATGGCTCCATTCCCCCCCACCCCATCGCCCTCCATTTTTGTTTTTAAGAGTGTCAAGGGAGACTGACAGGATGGGAAGGTTCAGTGCAAATCCCCCTTCACGCGCAGGCTCAGCTCTCCGTCAGGCTCTGCACTCCAACTGTCCCAGTGGTATTTCCTTGGTAGGGAACGTCAATGCCCTCAAGCAAGTGGGAGCGGAAAAGTCTTCCTCTTGCCAAAAGGATGTTGGGCAATTTTTTTCCTCCCCAAATCATTTCAATGTCTTCTGGGTTCAAGTGGTTTAATAATTAAACAATAAATTGTTAAACAGTATCACTTGATCGCTTGACATCCCGTTATCCATCGATTTGCTTGAGCGGGCGCCAGTAACATTTCCACTGGACCCTATCATGTGCCAGTGTAGGCCAATGGCATCTGTTTGCTCCAGGAATATGAAGAGCCTCAAACCCTTCGTCCAGGGTCTTGACGAAGAAGTCTGACCATCTTGTATATAACTTTAATTTGCTTAGGATCTGACATTTTTCAGGGCTGGAGCTATAGCACAGCGGGGAGGGCACTTGCCTTGCATACCGCCAACCCAGGTTCGATCCCCAGCATCCATCTCCGAACCCACCAGGGGTAGACCCATGAGTGCAGAGCGAAGAGTAACTCCTGAGCACCAATGTGTGGCGCAAAACAAAGAATAAAAACCAAAAAAATCTGCCATTTTCCAAATTCAAAATCCTGGCTCTTACGTCCATAGCATTTGACCTGCTATGAGAATAGATGTCTGCTAGGAACAAAATCCCCAATGTCTGTCTATTTTGGGCTGGGTTATCAGGAATGAAAGTCGGCTAAAGGAAATTATTACTGCCACATTTGAGAATTGAACACGGGCTTTACCTTAAAACCTAGAAATTCGGGCCAGGGATGACAGCTCCAAGAGCTAGCATGCATACTTTGCACATGGGAGGTGGGGTTTAAAGTCTAGCACCCACGAGGAGTAGCCCCTTATTCGGTGCGCCTACCCCACACCCTTTGTGGGAACAATCCAGGAATGTCACATAAACCCTGATACTTAAAAATATTGTCTTTTTGGGACCACACCTGGCAGTGCTTGGGGACCATATGGGACGCCAGGGAGCGAACCTGGTTCACCCCACCCACTGTACTACTGCTCAGGTCCCATGTGCCTATTTACTTCTTCCTTTTTGGGTCACTCCCTGGCAATGCTCAGGGGTTATTCCCGCTCTGTTCTCAGGAATGACTCCTGGAGGTTCTTGGGAAACCATATGAGATAGCGGGATTGAACCTGGTCAGCTATGTGCAAGGCAAATGCCCTACCCACTGTACTATAGCTCTGGCCCTGGCCCCATGTGTCTTAAGTAAAAATTAAATACTTGCAATTTAAGGAGGCTCTCTGAAGGGGGCGCTACCTTCCTCAGACCCCAGACATCAGGGACAGACAGGTCTTATTTTTTCTCTGAGAAAAATGGGGACTCACTGGAAGAGTGAGCGCAGAGAGGGATGTACTGGGCCAGCTGCAGGGTAGAGAGGTTGATTTTTCAGGTGCAAGAGTACTCCCCGGAAGAGATAAAGAACCTGCCAAGGAGGCAGGCTAGGGGAGGGGGAGGTTTGGGGACATTGGTGGTGGGAAATGGGCACTGGTGGAGGGATGGGTGTTGGAACAGTGTATGACCGAAACCTGGACATGAACATCTTTGTAACTGTATACTTCATGGTGGTATAATAAAATATTTTTAAAAATAAATAAATAAATAAATACTTGCAATTTAAGTCACCATTACTCAAAAAAATACCTATTTCTGAATGGCTTACATACAAAGGAAAAAAAAACCCAATTTACTGTGGCAAAATTGCAAAGTTAGCCAAATATTGTTAAAGAAAACATATACAGATTAAAAATTAACTCCTGAATACCAGTTTTTTTCTAGGAAAATGCAAGCCACAATAGAATTAACCTAAATTACTTTAAACATTCAACTATGACTCAAACATTTTCATCTGTTCAAATCTGAGTCATAACTCTTGCTCCCAGAGAAATCAGTTGTCTAATAAAAACTATCACCTAGAAGCTATGAAGAAAAGTCCAAGGCTAGGGACACAGGCTCATGAAACCAGTTTAATCCCTGGCACCACAGAGCACCCCAGATCTGCCCCCACAAACCCTATACTATCTCCTAACCTCAGGGTGAACAGGGAATAAACACAATAAACTGCCCAAATACATTACTTCCAAATCTGGCTTGGGTGGAGCATAACCTTTAGTTAGAGTTTAAGGAGTCAAACCGATCATCATTCTGTAGGTTAAAGCCATGGGGGCTGGAGCGATAGTCCAGTGGGTAGGGTGTTTGCCTTGCACGCGCCGGCCTGTGCCGGCCCGGGTTCGATCCCCGCATCCCATATGGTCCCCCGAGCACTGCCAGGAGTGGTTCCTGAGTGCGGAGCCAGGAGTAACCCCTGAGCATCGCCGGGTGTGACTCAAAAAAAAAAAAAAAAAAAAAAGCCTTGTTTTGTTTTGGGGGTATGCCCAGTGTGCAAAACAAGCACCCTACCCTTTGTACTCTCTCCAGCCTAGGCTGTGATCTTAATTGATTCTTTCTACTGAACTTGAGAAAGGTTTAGTATTTTGGGGCCACCTACCCCTGGAGGTGCTGCAGGTGTGGCTGCGGTGGCTGGCTGCACTGGCAGGTGGCAGACAGGAGATAGGCTTGTCTACACCCCCAGGGCTCTGCCCTGTGGGCCCTGGGTGGTGGATGGCCTGACATAAGAACAGCGTGCAGCCCCGCAAAAGGCTTAGATAACAAAGTAGGCTTCTCAGATCTTTCACATCTGTACAACATAATGATCATTGTAGCTGTAACAAACTGGGGAGGTTGATGGGGAATAAGGAACTAGTATTTTGGATGTTTGGGAGGAAAGAGGGTACCACACATGCTGTAACCAGGGCTTACTCCTGGTTGTGTTCAGGGGACCATTTGGGGATGAAACCCAGGTCAGCTTGCATACAAGGCAAGCACCCTTCCAACTGTACCCTCTCTGGCCCCAGGTTTAGTCTCTTAACCAAGGTTAAATACCCTTCATGACCCAACTCTGCTACTATCTCTTCCATCAATAAGAGTGGAGGCTGCTGTTTTCATAATTGCATTCAGGTTTGAACACCAAAGACTCATCAAAATTAAGAGTTTGAAAATAATTAAATGAACAGAGAGCTGGAAAGACAGTATAGCTAGTAAGGTGCTAGTCTTGTACACAATCAACCTGGGTTTGATTCCTGGCACCCTATAAGGTCCTCCAAAAGAGTGATCCCTGAAAGCAGATCCAGGAGGAAGTCCTAAGCACTACCAGATATTACTCCCTTCCCCACAAAGAAAGAACAACATAAGCACTTGAATGAGTACTATCAACACAAACATAAAAATCGCAGGCTACAACACTGTTAACCCCCAGACTCTCAACTAGCTCTATCACTAACTGCTGTATCCCACTGGACAAATTACAAACTCTCAAGGATTTACTTCACAAGTTCCCTCCAGCTCAAAACAACTTCACAGAAAAGAAACTAGTTTAAGTAGCTCCAAAGTGAAAAATATATACAACAGACAAGTATTATGTCAGTCCTTAATAAGGAGTATTTTAAAATAAGAAAAAAACTGGGGCGAAGCGCAGCATAGCGGGTAGGATATTTGTCTTGCACGTTACTGACCTGGGTTCGATTTCCCGGCATCCCATATGGTTCACAAGCACCACCAGAAGTAATTCCTGAGTGCAGAGCCAGGAATAACCCGAGCATTGCTGAATGTGACCCAAAAAAGAAAAAGCAAAAAAAGAAAAAAAAAAAAGACAAAAACTACCCTAGCAAATCCTAAGCAGTCATGTTTCCAATTACTAAGATCATTACGTATTGTAAAGCTACCATCCAAGCACAATTAGCATGTACAAAACCCGGCATTGCTACCAAATTAAGTTCATAAAGCATCATTTCAGAAGGTAAAAACTCACTCATCACCCAGCAAACATCCTCTAAACTGCTCATTTGTTTACACATTAACCTATTAATACATCTTTTTCTATAACTTGTTAAATGATTAAAATCAAACCACAGACCTCTTTTACATCAGTACTTATTAACCATCTCTTTGTAATGACCACACAGCAATAAAACTAGAATTCAGGAATGGTTAGCCTAGTAATAGGCAGAGCTAGAAGAATTTAAGGGTTATTCTCAATCTTCACAATCCCGAGGAAACTAAAACGATCTTCATTCCTCGTTTGCATAAGAAAATGGGGCAGTGAGCGGGCCCACAGTGCTCCACAGCCACAATTGTTGATTTCTCATGATCACCTTTACGCCACCAAAGGGTTTCTAATTTTTCATCCTACAATGGCATATGGTGAAAACCGCTACCGCATTCAAGAGCACATCTGAAGGATGAGGTTGATAGAAGCAGAATTTCCCTACACTTGTATAATTTCTCCAATTGAATACAAGCCCTTTTTATTCCTTTTCGATAATTTTTTTCTGAGCTCATTTTCTTTTTTGGGCACAGCGGGCCGTGCTGGGGGCCATCCGGGAGCTGGGATCAAAGCTGGCAGGCGGTTCTGACACTCTCTCTTTCAAACTCCTCCCCCTCTGTGGTGCTAGGGCTTGGCCATGTCCACACCCAGCTCGGCCCATTTTCAAGTCTCCAATATTGAAGAGTTTTAAGCATGTTTCACACCACCCCAGAGTGCCAGTATCCCCCACTGTCACTTGGGACAATGCTGTTTTATTTTTTATATCATCTCAATTTTATTTTAAATCTTATACACGCCACCCTTTAATATTTTGTTGATTCCTGAAGTCACTCAGATGTCTCATCTGTCCCAATTTTTTATTGTATCAAAATAAAAGTGATTTCACATTTTTAGTCAATTCTGTACCCCTTGGGTCACGCTTTAAGCAACCCCTACATCTTCCCAAAGCTCTGCTCAGGGTGAGGCTTACTGCTGTCCTTCCCACTGACTCATGGAAGCAGGGAGGAGGTGACTTCAGGAAATGGGAAATGTCAGCGCTCTGCAATTCAGGTCAGGTTTCAAGACCAACTGGTCCATCAGCTACGCTGACAAGGCTGAATAAAACAATGAACCTAAGTGGGAAATATCTGTGCTCTAGCCACTGATTTGTTTATCATTTGTTCTTTCCTCATAACAAGTTTTTAGGATTAAGAACTTGGATCTTAGGGGGTGGAGAGATAGTACAGTGGTTAAGGTGCTTGCACGGCTGACCCAGGTTCAATCACCCCCCCCACCAAGCCTGCCAGGAGTGATTTCTGAGTGCAGAGCAAGGGAGTAACCTGTGTCCCCACACGCCCCATAGACCTGAGTCTTATGGCTAAGAGAGCCCAAAGGGCTTTCTCTGGCAAGCATATGTGTTTGTTCCTGGCCACAGTGCTCTCACTTTTTTGGATCATGTCTGGAATCAAACCCAAGGTTCATGTGTGATGTAAATCACACATACATGGCTTATGGTCTGACCAACGAGCTACATCCAAGTCCCCATATTATTTTAGCTGGGGCAGCCAGCAAATGTCTAAGTGCCAAGAATCATACAGCACTGAGCTGCCAGGCATATTAGGGAATTCTCCTTCAGTGGGTGGCAATCAAGTGCTTGCTGATCAATATCTGAACAAGTAACTTTTTGCTTTTTGCTTTTTGGGTCACACCCAGCAACGCACAAGGGTTACTACTCCAAGCTCTGTATTCAGGAACTCCTGGAGATGCTTGGGGGCCAAATGGGATGAACCCAGGTCAGCTGCAGGCAAAGCAAATGCCCTCCCCACTGTACTATTGCTCGACCACATGCAACTTGCTTTATTTATTCGTTCGTTCATTCATTCATTTTTTGCTTTTTGGGTCACACCTGGCAATGCTCAGGAGTTACTCCTGGCTCTGCACTCAGGAATCACTCCCGGCGGTGCTTGGGAGACCATATGGGATGCTGGGGATCGAAACCGGGCCCGCATGGGCCGGCCACGTGCAAGGCAAATGCCCTACCCGCTGGACTATAGCTCCAGCCCAATTTGTTTTAAAACAATTCAGAAACAGTGGCTTTGAAAAGTCAATAAACCCAAGGACATAATCAAAACCCCCTAGATTCTGAAATCTTTTATAACTATCATAGCTCAAGTTACTTTGATGTATTAGTCAAGTAAAAGGGAAAAGCTTAGAAACACTGATATTGTGGCAGGAGAGGCAGTATAGGTGTTAACACAAAAAATCAATGGTTGGGGCTGGAACAGCAGCACAGCGGCAGGGCAACTGCCTTGCAAGCAGCAGACCTGGGTTCACCCCTTGCATCCCATATGGTCCCTGAGCACAACCAGGAGTAATTCCTGAGTGCAGAGCCAGGAGTACCCTCTGAGCATCGTCAATAAGAAAGAAAAATCAATGGTATTTCTCATACAAATTATACTGACTTTACTACCCTGTGTTTTATTCCATTCAGAGAAATATTTTCCTCATGTTTGATAAAATTACTGTGGCACTGAGGAGTACCATGCAACTGTCTCTACATGTTTACTTGCCAAACCAATTCTACTTGTGTATCCTAGCTATTTCTAAGGTTTACAGAAGCATTTACTATGCATGCTTACATAGTATCTCGTGTGTGTGTGTGTGTTTGGGGGTCACACCAGCAGTGCTTGGGACTTCTGGTGCTGCACTCGGGATCACTCCTGGCAGGACTCAGGGGGACCATACGGGTGCCAAGGATGAAACACAGGTCCTGCCCTCTGTACTGCTGCGGCCCCCAAGTGTCTCCTAAAAAGGTTATCAAGCATCCAACATCTAACTCGTTCCTCTTTCCCTCAAAAAAAACCCTGCACTTCTAGTCTAGCCTTCTGGAAGTTCAGCAGAGGGCTGGGTGGGGTTGGATCCTTGTCATGAACATGAGGTCCTGAATTTGATACCCAGTCCCAGGAAAGAAAAGGCCAAGATTGAATTTCCATAATAAAAGTCAGCAGAACTGTACTAGTAGACATTTCTAAAAGCTACCAAAAAGAAATCCTAGCAGCTCCTTCCCTACCCAGCTCAGCCCACATCTCAACCCCTAGACGTGTACTCGACTCTCCCTCTGATGATTCCATCTTGACCGTATGCCTTCTGGGGCGGGGCGATAGCACAGCGGGGAGGGCATTTGCCTTGCACATGGTCAACCAGGGTTCGATCCCCGGCATCCCATATGGTCCCCCGAGCACCGCCAGGAGTGATTCCTGAGCGCAGAGTCAGGAGTAACCTGGGTCTGAGCGTTGCCGGGTGTGACTCAAAAAAAAAAAATATATATATATATAACTTTCCCTCTCATTCCCCCCATAACATTTATTTTAGTCAAGTTCTCTAAATAAAATGACTTTACTTGACTTAAAAAAAAAAAAAAAAGAGAGAGAGAAAGAATCTTAGTACCTGAAGTCAGGAGACGGTCCTTACAAAAAAAATTTTTCTTTTTGGGTCACACCCCGCATTGCTCAGGGATTACTCCTCTCTCTGCTCTCAGGAATTACCCCAGGCAGAGCTTGGGGATGCTGGGGATTGAACCCAGGTCAGCCGCTTGCAACACAAATGTCCTACCCGCTGTAGTATCATTCCAGCCCATGGTCCTTAAGTTCTAAATTCTAAAGGAAGACTACAAGAGTCATTTCCTTCATGCAAGTATCAGAATAGCAATTTGATTTGCTTTCTTCCAAATGCCTCACAAATCTCTTCTTTTCCCACCAGAATAGGATAGAGGGTAGGGCGCTTGCCTCCCACACGTTCAATACTGATGTAGCCCTTATTACTTCTTGTTTTCACAATTAATATAGCCTATCTGTATAGCCTCCCCTTACCATTCTAACTTATTTTCCTTTGTTTTTTGGATCATACTTAGGGTTTTCCCTGGCTCTGCACTCAGAATTTACTCGTGGTGGTGCTTGGGGGTGCTGTGATGCCGAGGATCAAACCTGGATCGGTCACAGGCAACGCTGCTGCTGCTGCTCAGCCCCTGACTCGAACTATTTTCTACGACACACTGTAATTCCCTTCCTAACCCATTTTCCTTACTTGTTACAGCTAGGTGACAAAAAACTAAGTAAGATCTCTAAGTAGCACTGCAGTTTCTTTTGTTGTTGTTGTTGTTGCTTTTTGGGTCACACCTAGCGATGCTCAGTGGTTACTCCTGGCTCTTCACTCAGGAATTAACTCCTGGCAGTGCTCGGGGACCATATGGGATGCCAGGGATTGAACCTGGGTCAGCCGCCGTGCTAGGCAAACCCCCCTCCCCGCTGTGCTGCCGCTCCAGCCCTGCAATGTCCCGATTTTAATTGTACGAGATTTATGAAAGAGAATATCCTTAATATTAAAAAATAAATATAAGGGGCTGGAGCGATAGCCCAGCGGGTAGGGCGTTGCCCTGCACGCCGCTGGCCTGTGCCGCCCAGGTTCGATCCCCAGCATCCCATATGGTCCCCTGAGCACCGCCAGGAGTAATTCCTGAGTGCAGAGCCAGGAGCAACGCCTGAGCATTGCCGGGTGTGACCCAAAAAAGCAATAAATAAAAAATTAATTAATTAAAAAATAAGTATTCAGAAGTAATCATACCGCTACTTACTCTCAAATTAGTGTGAAAAAAATTCAATGTGTGAATGTATAGTTATACACTGAAAGAGAAAAAACACATTTGGGAAAAAAAATGAGTATTTGGAGAGTGTGCATCATGAGTATAAGACAGAAACTTCTGACTGCTTTTGTGAATTTTAATCCTGAACTTACAACAAGAACCCAGAGGTTGGGGCTTGAGAGATGGTACTTAGGGCTTAGGTGCTTGCCCTGCTTGTGGTTGACCAGATTTGCATAAAGGTGACACCGCGCATCTCTTCCAAGCACCTCCACGGCTGATCCCTGAGCACAGGGCATGGGTAAGCCCTAAACACTGCCAGAAAGCCCTAAACATGGTCCAAAATCCAAATAACAAAAAACACCAATAGTCAAAACACTGTCTTGGTTGTTATTTTAAGTGAGCACTCGGGGGCAGTGCTGGGGAAGCCATGCAATGGTGGACAAGGCCGGGCCACCCCGGGCAAGCACGCCTGCCATCTAGCACTTCGGGCCACAACCCAACCCCAAGTACAATTTTCAGTCAGTTACCCTAATCACCAATCCAATTTGGTAGTCATGACTTAACATTTGTGGAAAGAACCAAAACAAAAAATATGACATAGTGACATAGTCAATGACTTTTTGGGTCACACCTGACAATGCTCAGGGGTTACTCCTGGCGAGGGACCATATGGGACGCCAGGGATCAAACCCAGGTCAGCTGTGGGGACGGCAAACACCCTCCCTGCTGTACTATCACTCGGGCCCCCTACTGACTCATGTCCTAACACTCACGACAGCCAGATCAAGATTCAGTTCATTCTCTCATCAGTGCTAGTATTCTACGTAGAATTTAAAAAAAATTAGTCCAACGAATTCAAAGCACTTTCAGCAACATGAAGGGAGTAGCCAAAGTGAGAGTTTTCATTTTTAGCTGTTGAGCTGTCCTGGATCTGTCTGTGTTTGGGGACAAAGGTGACAAGAGATGAACTTGGGCTTCCAGCACGCAAAGCATGAGTTTACTGCTCTGAGCTATCTTTCTGGCCCTCTTTGAAATCAGTTTACAGAAACCTGAAGAATCTGGATGGCACTAAAATCTGTTCATACGATGACCAGTTTTCTTTTTTGTATTCAGGGACAGACCAAATCTGGAGCCTCATATATTCTAAGCATGTGCTCTGCCCCTGACCTAAATATCTAACCTCCATGTAAGTACAGTTTGAGAGGAGAGGGGTGAGGATGGAGCTAGAGGCACAGAGCAGTGCTTAGAGAACCCCCTGCCGTCCTGGGGTTCACACCACGGTCAGTAGGACACAAGGCAACAAATTATTACACATACAATCTCTCCACCCTCTAAGGAAAAACATTTTTTTTTTACCATTTTTTCCTGTTGTCCTGAAATCATACTCAGAGCCTCACACATACAAGCATATGCTCGACCACTAGGCCACACTCCAGCCCATGAACACAATGAAAATAAACCAACAAAAAATTATGAGGGCCTCAGAGATAGCTCTAACATGTGTTGTGCATGTGGAAGATCCAGAAAAGAACCCCAGGACTGCCTGGTACCCCAGTATCCGGGAGTGACTACCAAGCTGGAAATGGTGTGGTTCCCAAATTAAACCACACACACGCAAACCATGATGATGAACCCTGAGACAATAACTGCATTCATATATACAATCTAGCATTAAAAAATTACTAGCTCAACTTACCAGCAATTTCTACAATGTCACCAGGAACTATGTCTTTCGCTTTGATTCGCTGTACACTCTTTCTGTCCTGTCGATACACTTTGCCCATTTCTGGCTCATACTCCTTAAGAGCTTCAATGGCATTTTCAGCATTTCTTTCCTATTTGAAAAAAATAATTAAAAACTAAAGTTACTAAATATAAGCCTGTGGCTCCAACTAAGTATACACTGTTTAAGGAATCAAAATTTTAATTGTTAGGGGCTGGGGCGATAACCCAGCAGGTAGGGCGTCTGCCTTGCACGCTGGGCCAGCCTGTGCCGGCCGGGTTCGATCCCCGGCATCCCATATGGTCCCCCGAGCACCGCCAGGAGTAATTCCTGAGTGCAGAGCCAGGAGCAACCCCTGAGCATCGCCGGGTGTGACCCAAAAAGCAAAAAAAAAAAAAAAAAAAAATTTTAATTGTTAAACCTAAACTTTTAAAGACTTATATAAAGAAGTTTGAAACTCCTTTTCTGCAGTGGCACTGAATTTACGAATTAAGAATTTTTCTCCCATTAAAGGCAATGACAAAATTTAACTAGAGGGGTCAGAGTGATAGCACAGTGAGGAGGGCGTTTGCCTTGCATGCAGCCGACCCAGGTTCGATCCCGGATCCTATATAGTCCCCTGAGCACCACTAGGACTGAGCATTGCTGGGTGTGACCCAAGAAGAAAAAAAAAATTATACCAAGAAAACTTTATTTTGCTTCTATTAAAATAGCAAAGGTGTATTTAGAAATATAACTTAAAATCATTTAAAAAGCTTCCCACCTTCCCTAAAACACCAAACCCAAATATAAAAAAAAAAAAGCTGTCAGGCCAACTCAAACTATTAAAATGATTATCTAGTAGGGTATGAAAAGGAAGCAGGTGATGATATATTCAGAGTTTCACCAAAAGCAGCGTTGCTAGGGAAAACACAAATATCCTAGCTAAATATACCTTAACATGTATATTATCAAAAATTATGACTCAGAGCACCTTCTAGTTATTTTTGTTCTGAAGCAGGCAATACTTGCGAACCTAGCCCCGAGGGAGCTGAAGGAACAATCCAGGTGGTGAGAGCACACCACGCTAGCCAATGGGATCTGCTTTTGAACCCCAGTACCATATGGTCCCCCAGAGCACCACCAGGATAGCCCTGGAGGAGCCCAACAGCACTGGGCCAAAGCACTAAACCGTGGGCAAAGCTAAAGTCCCAGCACCACTTGGGAGACTTCCTACCCATGAAACAGCCTTCCTGAACAGGTCATAAGTGTAACCATCCTGGGGGCCGGAGACATTGTCCAGTGGGGAGGGCATTTGCCTCATATGAGGCCGACTTGGGTTCAATCCTCGGCTTCTCATATGGTCCCCTGAGCACTGCCAGGAGTAATTCCTGAGTGCAGAGCCAGGAGTAACCCCTGAGCATTGCTGGGCTGACCCAAAAAGGAAAAAAAAACAGTATAACCCTTCCCCATGCACTTAATACTAGCTTACACGCAAATCAATTTCCCCTTTTTTGGGGGTATGCTAAGGGAAACATCTTCTAATGCCCAGAAACCAGTCCTGGTGGTGCTTGAAGTACTATCATATGCAGTGCCAGAGACTGAACCCAGGACATAACATGGCAAGGAAGGGTCTTACCCTCTATATCATCTTTCTCTGGCTCCGAAAGGTAAAAACCCTCCAGCATTGCCGTAAAATCCGTATGCTATGTGAATGGGAGCACATTCACATAGCATACGGAAATTTGTTTTACTAAAAACAAATACTTTAAAGAGATTAAAAATATGGGAAAAAAATGTCTTTCATAATACTGAGATCAAACCCAGGGCCTCATGGATGCTTGGCATGAAGTTTAGTACTAAGCCATATACCCAGAGTTTATAGTTACACACTCTCACTCTGTCTCTCACTAAAAAAGAATAAAAAAAAAAACGCAATGACGCTTAAAAATAAAGCAATCACAAGAGGCAGCTAGGAAATAAAGTTTTCTGATTTCCTTTAAGAAACCTTTCACTCATAGTTAAATAGTTCATTGTGCAAGGGTAAACAAAATAATAGTAATAATAATAATAAAAAATTGAAAATGGGGGAACGCCTGGAGATAGTACAGCATATAGGAGTCTGCCTTGCACATAGCTGACCCGGGTTCAATCCCCAGGATCCCAGGTGGGTCCATGTCCCACTGGGGGTGATCCCTGAGAGCAGAGTAAGGATTAAATACACAACACTGTTGGGTGTGGCCTAAAAACAAAACACAAAAAGATTTTTATTTTAGGTGAGTTAGCATCTGCTGTCAGCCACATGCCATGCAAGTGCTTAAGCCTCTGTACTATCTATCCCTCCAGCCCAACGACAATCTTTAAGAGGAATGAATATACTGCATAAGCAAGCTCAAATCTGTTAAGTGACATGACAAGAGACAAAAACACATGTAGCAGACATTTCAGTTGTTATAGTCAAAATATTGAGGCATTTTCAGTCAATAAAACAGAAGAAACATTACAAATCACTTAATAAAATTTAGCACTCTAGAATTTGCTACTTACCTGCCACACACCCACAATTGCATTGGCTACTAATATAAGTAAGATTACAAAGGGTTCTACAAAGGCTGTAATTGTTTCTTCACCTTCTTCAAACCAAGCCAAAACCTAAAAAAGAAATGACAAGTTAAAACTGTTGCACACTTCCAGGATTACTGCCATTTTACACCAAAAGAATTCTGGTAAACAGAATCTCTTCTTAAAAACAGTGGTGAACGTTGTTCACAATTCTTTTTTTTTTTTGCTTTTTGGGTCACACCGGCAATGCTCAGGGGTTACTCCTGGCTCTGCACTCAGGCATTACTCCTGGCAGTGCTCAGAGGACCATATGGGATGCCAGGGATTGAACCCAGGCCAGCCGAGGCGGCGCGTGCAAGGCAAACACCCTACCCGCTGGGCTATCGCTCTGGCCCTGTTCACAATTCTTGAAAAGCAGAACAATTTCTTAATTCTATAAACTAACAAAATCATAGAATCAACAATGATCTCCCGGGTCGGAGCAATAGCACAGTGGGTAGGGCATTTGCCTTGCACACAGCCGACCCGGGTTCGATCCCTGGCATCCCATATGGTCCCCTGAGTACCGCCAGGAATGGTTTCTGAGTGCAGAGCCAGGAGTAACCCCTGAGCGTCACTGGGTGTGACCCAAAAAGAAAAAAAAATGATCTCCCTGAGCATTAAGCCAGGAATAGCCCTGAGCACCACCAGACACAATGATATAGCCACTCCACCCATCCCCCTCTCCAAAAGAAACATCTAAAAGCTGCAGCCAAGTTAAGTCCACCATCTGTCACAGCTGAGCAACAATAAGATGGTAAGAGAGAACTCTACAATCCAGGGGTTAAGGTGCCTTGCATATGACTGACCCTAGTTCAATCCCAGCACAGCATTCGGTAGAGAGCTAGGAATAAGCCCTGAGCATTAGTGAGAATTGGTTCTTCAGTTTTAAGCATTTAGATATTTTTTTCTTTTTAGGTCACACCCAGTGATGCTCAGGAGTTACTCCTGGCTCTTCACTCAGGGGACCATATGGGATGCTGGAGATCAAACCCGGTCGCCGTGCAAGGCAAACACCCTCCCATTGTGCTATCACTCCGCCCCTGGTTCTTTTTATTTTTTTTATCGCTTAAACAATTTGGGGCGGGAGCCAGACAGTACCACTGAGTCAAGTGCTTGCTCTATATATACTGACCCAGGTTCCCTCCCCATTTCCCATTACAGTCCCCTAAGCATCAGAAGGAGTAATCCCTGATCCCAGATGTCCCCTCTAAATTTTTCTTAAATAGTCCATCTAAATAACCAGAAAGGATATTAAACATTCTCTACAGACTTAATCTGGAAGATAAAACTTTGCCTTTTTAAAACATTGCTTAAGGGGCTGTCCGGATGGATGCAGGGAAACTGACTCACGACCGGATTAACAGAGCAAAACCAGTTCGAGCCCAGGTAGGCGGCTCCCAGAAGCGGGAATCACTGGGAATTCGTCAGATGGAGTCGTGAGCCTGGTGGCCCCGCCCAGGAGCTTCCCTGGGGCCACCAGCCACAGCATGAAGAGCCTCACAAGTGGCTGGGGAGGCTGGAACTCGGCTCGCCCGGCCCAGCTGACTATGGGGCCCCGGGAGGGCAGATGGGTTTTGGGTGGGCCCATCACCTCTGGGGGTCCTGGAAGCAGTCGGATGGGACTCACCCACCACATTAGCCACCATTTTCGCTGTCTGGACGCTGGGAAACTGCCTCACGACCAGATTAACAGAGCAAAACCAGTTCGAGCCCAGGTCGCAGCAGTCCATTAAAATAGTGGAAACAGTGATGTCTTTTAATGCACTGCATTCCACGATGTGCAGGAAAGTTTGGCGGGAGGGAGAGATAAAGAGGAGAGAAATGACATACAGAACCCGCCAACTAGTTGAGGGGGAGGGAGGTGGGGACATTGGTGATGGGAGATGGGTTTGGGTGCAGGGATGGGTGTTGGAACACTGTGGAACCAGAACTCTACATGAGCATCTTTCAATTGTGTGTCTAGAATGGTGTAATAAAAATTTGGGGGGAGGGGGGGATAATAAAATAAAATTAAAAAAAAAAAAAACATTGCTTAAGGGGCCGGAGTGATAGCCCAGCGGGTTGCACACGGCCTTGCCCAGCGGTTGCACACGCCTTGCCCAGCGGGTTGCACACGGCCCGCCTGTGCTGGCCCGGGTTCAATCCCGGCATCCCATATGATCCCCCGAGCACCGCCAGCAGTAATTCCTGAGTGCAGAGCCAGGAGTAACCCCTGAGCATTGCCGGGTGAAAAAAGAGAAAAAAAAGTTTAAAACATTGCTTAAATGTTTACGTAAGGTTTTTTTTGAAAGTTCTGTTTAGGGGGCCGAATCGATAGTCCAGTGTTTACCTTACACACGGTTGCCTGGGTTCAATCTCCAGCATCCCATATGGTGCCCCAGGCACCAACAGGAGTAATTCCTGAGAGCTGAGCCAGGAATAACCCCTGAGTGTTGCTGGGCATGACTTCCTCCCCCAAAAAAGATCTATTTGGGCCAAGTCTACAGATCGAAAGGTAATGGCACACATGCCCTCTGGACCACTACCGGAGGGGCAAGTGCCAACACTGGGCCATACCTTCTCCACCACCAGGTCCACGGTGTTAAGGGGTCTCTAAACACAAGTACAAGTGGGT
The DNA here is from genome assembly GCA_021461705.1 of Cryptotis parvus. Lineage (NCBI taxonomy): Eukaryota > Metazoa > Chordata > Mammalia > Eulipotyphla > Soricidae > Cryptotis > Cryptotis parvus. The sequence goes on along the minus strand of JAJIBD010006996.1, from coordinate 79,098 downwards.
CTGCCCTATAATAAACTAAAATTTAAATTAAGATGTATTTTTTTAAATAATGTCACTTACCGTAATAATAAAACCACTAGACTACATCTGTAACTAGCTGAACTTTGAAACTGGGTAACATACATCAAAGGGGTAGAGGGCTCCTGTTATTCCTGAAGGGGACATAGCCCCTAGGCCACTAGCACAAGACTTTGAAGGCCAACCCTCTCAGACCTGCACTACCGGAGGGGCCCCACCAATATCACTTAGGAGCCATCCTCCAAAATAAGCTTTTTACACAAATAGCAAACCACCACAAATATAACTGAGTTAAGGCCTTAAGATAATTTTCAAGTAAAAAAACACAGGTAACAATCAACAGACAATATCTGTTAAACAGGATTAAAAAAAAAAATCAACCACGGAGACACCAGGCCTAGGTCCTGCAGGATGCCATTTACCACTAAGGCTACAGAGTAAGGGCAGGCAGAAAACCAGAAATGTTGCCGCAAGCTTTCACCAGGGCATTCCGGATGTTAATCCCAGGCCTAAGGCCAGAATGAAATCTTTTCTAGGAAGCTGTGAAACTGGAAAGATGCAAGATCATAGCAGCTCAGATACTATTCCAATAATTTGCCAAGGAGAATATATCAAATTGGCTCTTGGAGAAAAATTGCTCAACTTGAAGAGTAACTAGGATCTTTTCAAAAGGTCAGTGAGGCATTAGCAACTGTAAGATAAGCTTCACACCTTGTTAAAATGGGTATGAAATTTCTCTTCTGGCAGCAAGGCCAGAGGAGCTGCAGTGACAGTTTATAACAGCTGGAGCAAAGAAAAAAGCTAAAGCAAGCAGTGACAGGATCGCTAGGGCAAGTCTCTGTTATAATGCGCAGTCCCTTCGCACACAGGACGTTCATCCATCTTTTGGGGGCCATACCCACCCAGTCATGCTTGGGGAACCTTGTGGGACTTGCAGTACCAGGGATCAAACCCGGGTTGTGCAAGCAAACAAGAGCTTTATAGGACTAGCACTCTGGTCCACCAATTAGTTAATAATCCTAATCTATAACAGATAGTAGTCTTTTCTTTCACAATTTTAGATGTCTAAGAAAAGCAGAGAATAGTAGAAGCTAAGGTGCTGGCCGTCCTAGGTTCAACCCCTGGCACCCCAAGTCCCATCAGGAACAATCTTGGAACGCAGAGTCAGGAGTGAGCCCTGGGGGCCGGAGCGATAGCCCAGCGGGTAGGGTGTTTGCCTTGCACGCAGCCGGCCTGTGCCTGCCAGGGTTCGATCCCCGGTATCCCATATGGTCCCCGAGCACCGCCAGGAGTAATTCCTGAGCGCAGAGCCAGGAGTAACCCCTGAGCATCGCCAGGTGTGACCCAAAAAGCAAAAAAAAAAAAAAAAAAAAAGGAGTGAGCCCTGAGCACCACTGGGTGTGAACCAAAACCCAAAAGAAAAAAAAATACAATTATTTGAAGATTCTACACATATACCAATTATTGCTTGACAAAAAAAACTAGTGGAATTAAACCATATAAACATTTACAACTTGTAAACCAAAGTCATTTCTATAAAATAAAAATTAAAAACTGGAGGACAAATCAAGTTTCAAGAGTGGACAGATGATGCTGAGCCTATTTAAAACCGACAACCACCAATTTCCTGAATACTTTAATATCCATTTTAAAACCACAAATTACCAAAAAATTTTTAACTATTACTGAGCTCAAAATGAACATCAACCATATTTCATTAATGAAGAACCAATGAGGTGAAGCATGTTCTGGTCCCATTTCTTTATTGGTCTTGTCCTACTGACCAATAAAGTCCTATGTCAATGGGAAGGTGATGCTCACAAATCGAAGACCACAGACGAGGAAGCAGGCAGGACTAATCGAGGCCAAGTGGATGACTAATCCATTATCGAAATGCAAGGTGCTTACTGCATTACGGTAATACAGCATCTATACTCCACAACCATGGTTTACATAAAAAGCACACAAAACATGTTTACATCGAACAGGCGGAAAACATTTTCAAATACTCCACAAAAGTAAGTTAACAATGAGAGCCATATGCACGCAGCCAACCTGGGCTCAATACCCAGCATATTCCACAGGGTCCATTGCACCGCCCAAGCACCCTTAGGAGCAATTTCAGAGTACAGAACCAAGAGTGACCCCCTGGCCATCACCAGGGGTGGTCCATAAGCCCTCAACCTCTCAAAAGCAATGCAGACAATTAACTTTATTTTTATGGTGCTTTGGGGGACCTATGGGATGTCGGGGACTGAACCCAGGATGGCCACGTGGAAGGCAAATGCCCTACCCACTGTACTATCACTCCAGCCCCCTTTTTTACTTTTAAGCTATGTCTGCATTATTTTCGTTGTATCCCCAGAAACTTAACAACAGTCTTATACATAGCTGTTAGGCTGTATTCCTAGAGGTTGCATCTTGTACTGGGTGCTCAAATACCAGACTAAGAAGCAGGAGGGGAAAGGAAGGCATTCAAAACAAAGAAAAGGGGGATGACAAGATCTCAAACATCCAAGTAAGGAATTCCTAATGTTATTTCAAACACAATGGGAGAAACAGAGCTCTATTCTTGCAATTCAAGTGACCTTAAAAAACTAAAAATTGGACAGGAGTGATAGTACAGCAGGAGGGCGTTTGCCGTGCACACAGCTGACCTGGGTTCAACCCCCGGCATCCCATATGGTCCCCAAAGCGCCGCCAGGAGTAATTCCTGAGTGCAGAGGCAGAAGTAACCCCTGGGTATCGCAGGGTGTGACCCAGAAAGAAAAAAACAAACAACCCCCTGAAAACTGGGGCTTGAGAGACAGCACAGCGGGTAGGGGTTTGCCTTGCACGAGGTCAACCCGGGTAGGATGCTGGCATCCCATATGGTCCCCCGAGCACTGCCAGGAGTAATTTCTGAGTGCAGAGCCAGGAGGAACCTGAGTATTGCTGGGTGTAACCCAGACAGACAGACAGACAGACACACACACAAACAAACTATTTTGGTAATTATTACAAATTAATTAAACTTTCTCTAGAGGTCATAAGTTAAATAAAACATTAATGTAGTTTCCTACTTTCTGCCACAGCAAAATATTAACTATGGTTAACTGTTTACTACCTAGTCTAATATTTGAAATAAATCACAAAAACCTTTTTTTTGGGGAGGGCTGCACCTTATAGTGCTCAGGGGTTCTCCTGGCTCTGTGCTCAGGAATTACTCCTGGCCGTGCTGGGGAACATATGGGATGCTGGAGACGGAACCTGGGTCAGGCAAGTGCCCAACCCGCTGTACTTTCTCTCCAGCTCCAGACCTGACATTTTTTAACTCGTGCAGAATCTGATGATGTACTTGTCACGTCTACGTAAGAACTGCCTTTTTTATCTCTCCAAAAGAAATGCAATGTTCAGTGTTTTTCCTGCCTAACTAGGAATAAACTGAACACACAAAAAAGATACCATGCTCTTTAGAAAGATAAAGGAGGAATGAAAAGGTCAAGTACAACGAAGCCATAGAACCAAAATTACAAAGAATATCAACAAAACAAATTTAATAATTGGAATTTCTTAATGGAAGCAAAAAAGATTTCTAAAGCAGCAAAACTTTTGTTTTAAAACTCATCTTTTTTTTTTTTTTTTTGGGTCACACCCGGCAATGCTCTGGGGTTTCTCCTGGCTCTGCACTCAGGAATTACTCCTGGCAGTGCTCGGGGACCATATGGGATGCCGGGGATCGAACCCAGGCTGGCATGAGCCAGCCTCGTGCAAGGCAAATGCCCTACCCGCTGGACTATCGCTCCGGCCTCAAAACTCATCATTTTTTTAAAACTCAAAATAACTGAATGTATACACAAACCTCAACTCCAGAACTTCGCTCTCTATAAAGCTATAAACTCAGCGCCAGGGTTGTAGAGATAGAACTTGCTTTGTACCTGGCCAACCAGGGCTCAACCCCCAGTACATGTGGTCCTCTAGCCCCTGCCAAGAATGATCCCCGAGGGGCCGGAGCGAGGGTCCAGCGGGTAGGGCGTTTGCTTTGCACGCAGCTGATCCGGATTCGATCCCCGGCATCCCATATGGTCCCCTGAGCACTGCCAGGAGTAATTCCTGAGTGCAGAGGCAAGAGTAACCCCAAGCATCCTTTTGGGTGTAATCCAAAAAGGAAAAAAAATGATTCCTGAGTATAGAGACGGAGTCACACTAGTGTATAGCTAGATGCACCCCCAAACCACCCCCCCCCCCCCACACACAAAAATCAGCATGCTACTTTACAGTAAAAATCAAATCCTAAAACACATTTAACAAGCTATAGAGGGGCCAAAGAGAAGGTACAGTGGGTAGGGTACTTGCTTGCCCTGTACACAGCAGACCCCGGGAGTCAATCCCTAGCAGCCCATATGGTTCCCAAAGCCAAGAGTGATCCCTGAGAGTAGCAGGAGCAAGCCCTGAGCACCTCCGGGTGTGACCCCAAACCAGAATTTTAAAGGCCTAGAAACCGGGGGGGGGGGGGGCGGGGGGGGGGGGGGGGGTGGCGGGGGCGGGCGCCGGCGGGGGGGGCGGGCGCCCCGGGCCATCCCCAGGGCCCCGGGCACCGGGGGAGTAATTCCTGGGGGGAGAAGCCAGGGAGTAGCACCGCGGGGGACTGGGGGTGCCCAAAAAAAAAAAAAAAAAAAAAAAAAAAAGAAACTAGAAACACACATGCTTCAAAAAGAAAAAAAATATCATTAAATTCAACATAAAATCATCAAACTGGCCACTCAAAGGAGTCTTCCCAAATTCCAATAACCAATAGCTTACTTGGAAACGGCACTGTTGCCATAACACTGCCTGAAGTTACACACACGGAATAATGCAATAAAAATTTATTTATCTCAGGCGTGTATACACTGGCTTGTATACACTGGCTAATTTTAACTCCCTGATGACCTTAGAAGACCCCAGTATTTTAACAGTAAGAGCTGAGACTATTTCAGAATATGTATCTGAGATCTCATACTAGCTTCAAACACATCATTTGTGTTGTCCTCTGACATGAACTAAAGCTAGTTCATCAAATAGCTTTACCACTCCACACCTGCACCTTAGCTGGGAAAGCTGCAGCTCTGAGATTGGGGAGTGGACTTTTCAGTGTGCGCAACAATGTGAAGACTGAGTTACTAACATTTACATTAAAGCCTGAGGCAACGTCCTCGGCTTCATTTATACAGTTCTCAAAATAGCTCTTTAAGGTATGGCTGTCAAAAGGCGAAGGGGCTTGCACACCATAAAACACACCAAAATGAAACTTAAGTCTGTCAATTTGCAAAAGCTAAAAAAAAAAAAAGTATGGTAATGGGTAAATTTCACTTCCCCCCATGACTTTCATAATAAAAAATACTGCAACTTATCAAAGGTATTTTGTGTCATATGGTGGCCATTTTAAGGAAAATACAAAGTCCTCTGCCCAAGAAATAAATGCAGTACAAAACATGGAGCGAAAACGTTAACCTCAGAATAATCAGCACTTTTCTTCTATTGTAACTCTTTGCATTTCAACAGTTTCTTAGCAACCACATAGGATTCTGCAGGCAAGCGCACTCGGAACAAGAGGAAATACCTTCCCCCCCCAACCCCCATTTAAGCTCTAGAACCAAATGTACTTGTTCCCTGAACCATCAAGCCTCTCAAGACAGGGGGTCCGATCTAGATAAATCTACCACCTTAAAGGTCAGTGACCAAATTTGGTCAACAGTGGTGCCATCTAGCCGTCATCACTCCTGTCACTGTCAGAAACAACTGTCACCTTGCCACTACCAGGAAGGAGTAACTGGAATATTCCTTTTCTAAGTTCTATTTAAGACTACCAGGAGCACATCGTCATCTTTGCATGATTTTCCACGATGGAAGAACGCACGACAGAGATGGCCTCCCGTGAGAATTTCTACTAAAGACACAGCCACATTCAGGCACAATTTAACAGCCGTGTACATGGATGCTGGGCGTCCATTTACTCTCTGCACGTGAAGAGCTGAAACTTCTGCTCGTGATTTCAAAACACCCACATTAAAAACAATATGGAGACATAACCTCCACCTGGCCGTAACTCAGCTCTCCCCTGAGACATCATTCTTGGGGAGGGGGGCTCTTCTGCGGAATAAATAAGTAAATAAACAAATAAATAAACAAGCGCCCTTAACATCTGAGAGGAACAACAAATCCCTCCGTACTTACGAAAGATATGCACGCGGCCAGTAGTAAAATTCGAACTAATAAGTCTTCAAACTGCTCGATCACGAGTTCCAGCAAGGTTTTTCCTGTGAGAGAGAGGCACCTTGGTCTCGTACACGGCGTCTCACATCCACACCCGGAGAGAAAAGCGAGGGAGGGGGCGGCTTTAGACTCACTCACCTTCTTCCGCCGGCAGCTCTGCGGGGACGAGACATTCGCCAGGCACCGTGGCGGGCAGCGGGAGGGAGAAAAGAGATTTTTAGCCCACGGGTGGGCACGCGACCCTGCCTCGTGGGGGAGCCGGGCCAGGACGGGCCCACACGGCGCCCCGCACGCCGCGGACCCCCACCCCCAGGCCAGAGCTCGCGCCTCCCGGGGGCGCCCCAGGCCCCGACGGCGGCGCCCGCCTCAGGGCCTCCACACGGCTCCGTCAGCGTCGGGGAGCCCGCGGCGCCCGCGGCCTCGCGACACCGGCTCGGGAAGGTCACGGGCTCGCGGCCGCACGAGGTGGAGCCCGTCAGCCATCTTCCCTGGCGCCGGCACCTACCGTTGGAGCCCCATTTCTCCTTGAGCTTCTTGACCTGCTCCAGGCTCAGCCCCGTGCTCTCGTTGACGCCGAAGTGGCCCAGCACCTCCTCCACCGTCTTTGTGTGCGCGTTCTCCATGGCGGCGGGGGGCCCGGCCGGCCTCGCCTCCCGTCCCCGCGGCCTCCCGGTCTCCGCCTGGCACTCCGGGCCGCGCGGGCTCGTGCCGCTCCGGGCGCCCGGGGGCCTCTGGCCGCGCTCCGGCCGCTCGGTCAGCCCCGCGCCGCCTCCCCCAGACAACCGCCCCCGGGCCCGCTACAGCCCGCCGGGGGCTGCGCGCCAGCAGCGAGGGCCTCCCTCCGGCCTCAAGCGCGCGCCCGCAGCGCAGGCCGCGGCCCCCGCGCCCTCCCGGGTCTCCCCAGGCCACTCGCGGCCCTGCGGCAGGGGCGCTCGGCCGACCCCCGAGGGCAGGACGAGGCGACTGAGGCGAGGCGGCGGCGTGGGGCGCGGCGCGCTCGCCCGGTTCCCTTCAGCTCCGCAGCCCCGACAGCGGCGGAGGAAACTGCGGCGACGGAGGAGAAGGAGGTGGCGTCGGGGACGGCTCGGCGGCGGCTGCTCTAATAGCATTTATCGGCCGCTGCCTCCCTCTCCGCCGCCGCCGCGGCATGTGGACGCCGCTCATTGGCCGAGAGGGCCCAGCGCGGCGCGGGCGGCGCGGCCCCGCCCCTCCGCCCCCGCCCTCCGGAGCGCTCGCGCCCACGCGCCGCGCAGGCCCCCGCCCCGCCGCCGCGCCGCCCCCAGGAACCCGGATCGAGGCCGCGCGCGCCGCGCCTGCGCCCTGCCGGCTGCGGCCCGGCGGCCTGAGGAGGCCTCTGGCGGGCGCCGCCGACGCGTGTCCCCCATCCCCGCCGCGCGGACAAACCCTCCCGGGGGCTGCTGGGCTCTAGGGGGAGCTGCCCGCCTTCGGGGTGGGCCTCCAGGCCCGGCCGGGCACTGTCCGCGTGGGGCTGCCCGGCGCGCGCCGGGGCTGTGTCCTTGGCTCGACCCCCTTGCCCCCCGCTTCCAGGCCCGCACTGTGGCGTCGCGGTCGGCCCCCTTAAGCCCCGCTCGGGCAGCCGCGGGAGGGACTCCGCGCTTGGCCTCCCACACGGCCCGGTGTCGGCCGCCGCCTCAGAACACCGCAGCCCACAGCCCCGGCCAAGTTCCGAGGCGCGAATACCAGCCTCCCCGCGGCCTCGGGCGAGGGAACCCGCTCCAGAGGAGGGTGGGCTCGGCTTCCTAGCGGCCCACCGAACCCCGGCTCCAAGTCCCCCTGAAGTCAGAGGTGCTGCGACTGTAACTGCGGAGCGGGAGCCATTTCCCTCAGGCGTCAAGATCACCCCGACTCTTCCCCCGTGGGGATCAAAGGGGTTTTGCTTTGGGTTGTGGAGTATTCGGAAGACACGGATGACTCTCCCGAGATCTGTTCAAGACCTGAGCAAGACACGCGAGAGGGACTTTCGCCCCTATGAAGTTGGCTGAAGAGGGGAAGGAGCTTGTGCGCGGAATTCAGGAACAGAAAGTGAACGTTTGTGCCTCAAGAGGAGCTTGCTTAAAGGATTATGTCCATAAAACGTTTAGTCCAGTTCTGCTTTTGACAGTAGCGTTCCTTCCACACAGAATAAGCAAAGCAAAAATCATTTTAGGTGGCTCAGGCTCGCGGCTTAAGCTAAATTCCTTCAACAAATGCAAATCGCAAGGCATTACCCAGCTGAAGAAAACCAGGCACGTCATTTCATTTTTTCCAAGGAGTGGAGGCTGGCATGGAGTTTTGATTGATACTTGGAAAGGGACCAACAAAACCCTACACGAAACAAAAAAAAATTCTGGTGCATGTCAGTCCACTAGGAGAAGCAAAGTAGAAACTGGTTAGGGCACAGGGGTTGTCCTCTTTCTGGAATGACACATGACAGCCTAGTGGGGGGGTGTGGTACCTCGGGCTGGAGACCAGGTCCTCACCACCTTCTGCCAGTTCTTCACCTCCCCTGCTCTCGGCACTATTAGCAGCACAGGATTTGTTCCCTTTCACAGCCTGGAGTCACCTTTGGCATCTGACTTTAAATCTGTGCTTTTGCCTGGGATTCCACAATTGGAAGCAGCTATGGTGCGATTATGAGCTTCCTGAGGGCTTCCTGCCCTCTGCTTTTGTACTGCCTGCACTTCCTCGGAGCTCCACATGCCTAGTTCCATTCTGTCGTTCAGATCTCAGCTTACACGCACCTCCTCAGACATGTCTCGGCTGACCCTGGCAGAAAGCACACTCCCGGAGAACGGGGCCTTGCCTAGCTGCCTTGTTCATCTTCAGGATCTAGAAAGGCCCCAGGTATACACCCTTCCTCAGTTACTGAGTACCTAACTGCTGAATGAATCTCATCAGCCCTCGTCAATTGGTGCTTTACAAAGGCCTTGCCCTGAGAGGACCTGGAGAATTTTGCTGAATTCAAGTTCATTGATTTCCAATTTGTGAAGTGAGCAGGAGGGCTTCTCTGCTGCTGGCTCCTGGGGCTGGCTGTGAAGGTTAGCTGTTGTTTTACACACACACAAGTGAAGAGCATCAGAGGTTTCTCAGGTCTCCCATTGGTTCTGTTACCACCTTGTCATCCCCTCCTTGACTGTTCTTTGCAAGCCTATTTATTGGAGGCTGGGATGCTCCCTTTAACGGAAACATTTATTTTTCAACCTGGGGTGTCTCCTTCATGTCACATATCCCTTGTGTCCTTGGTTCCTCAACCTGTTGGTCTTTCTAAAATCTGTTTATATGGGCCGGAGCGATAGCCCAGTGGGTAGGGTGTTTGCCTTGCACGCGACTGGCCTGTGCCGGCCCGGGTTCGATCCCGGCATCCCATATGGTCCCCCGAGCACCGCCAGGAGTAATTCTTGAGTGCAGAGCCAGGAGTAACCCCTGAGCATCGACAGGTGTGACCCAAAAAAAAAAAAATCTGTTTATAGATTACCAAAATTTAACATGCAATCCAGCAAAGGCAAAAAAATCTATTTTCTCTTATATGGAAGCTCAATTTGTATTATGCATTGAAATACATGTGCTTCTTGTTAACAAGGTTTTAAAAAGTAAGAATGGGCTTTAGACAGAGTCTATTTTTACCAAGGACTGCTGCTATATTTAATCGATTGGGGATAGGGAGAGGAAAACTAAGAGGGCCGATGATTCAGAATGACAGATGATTCGATCAAAGAATTTCAGAGGAACTCCCCACGGGGGCTTTAGTAGGGATAGGTGAGCTTAACATCTGGGCATACTGAAAAGGCCCAGCAGAAAAGGGTGACTTGCAAAAGAGGCCCCAACCAATCCTGCCCTTCTGCAAAGCACTGAGGATTGCAAAAGGCAGTGTGTGTTCCATATTTGGACAGTGCTAATCACCAAAGCCGTCTCATTCTGAGCTAAATCCTTCTCCCACCAACGGACTTCTATCCATTGGTTCTTTTTCAGCCGCTGACACAACTCTGAATAAATTTAATCCCTCTTCTATGTGAGAGCCCTTTGACTATTTCAAGATATTGTGCTTTATGCAAGTCTCTTCTATGCTAAAAAATAAAAACCCAACCCAGCTCCATCTCTGAGCTGTTCCTTCAAAACCTGAATCTCAGGTCTCTCAGCACCTTTGTTGTTCAGGAATGGACACTGGCTGCGGAGCACAGAAGGCTGAGCACGGCTCCCCAGTGATGCCCGTCCACCCACCCCTGCACAGACTTGGTCTGTGTTGCAATCATTAGAAACTAAGGCCTGTAGATAAAACCTGCAGTTGGCTTCAGCCTTTCCATTATGGACTTGCAGGGTTAATGCCTTGTTTTGTTTTTGTTTTTTGTTTTAACCCTGGCACTGAACTCTTCGTCTTTGATCAATTTTGTAGCTGGCTGTCCTACTTTGATAAGCATGAACTATGCCATCTTAGTTGTCATCCAATAGAACCTCCAGACATTCATTCCAATTAGAAAGCAAACCAATCAAATTGATTGAATTGCTCAATTGCTATAAGCCTACTTGGCTATAGATTCTAAAGAAAGTAAATTGAAAATATTTTTTTTTGAGGGGGGTGTCACACCCAGCAATGCTCAGGGGTTCCTCCTGGCTCTGCACTCAGGAATTACTCCTGGCGGTGCTCGGGGGACCATATGCAATGCCGGGATCGAACCTGGGTCGGCCGCATGCAAGGCAAACGCTCTCCCGCTGTGCTGTCACTTCGGGCCCCAAAGTGAAAATCTTTTCATGTAGTCTCTGGCCTCCTTTCCTATATTTGTTGTATTATACAAGCTTTCAAACAGCATTCTTTTGGTTTAGCACCTAATACAGCCAGTTTTCACTTAAGTATAGAGATACACGAAAAATACCTATTTATGTGCTAGATTCCTAACAAGCTGAGGAAGGTGTAGCGGCAGGAGCTGAGGCCATCAGGCTATCGCGTGTCGTGTCTGTCGTAAACTCTGGAGCACGTGCCCCTAGAGGAGAATACTGGGCAGAACGGCCTGCACTAGGTCAGTTCCGTGCCATGAAGCGGGGTGGCGCAGGTTCTGGACACGCCTGGGGTGTGAGGGACCCTGAGTGCAATCTGCAGCATCACACACCCTCCATAAAAATTGTCGTGATGGGGGCGGAGCGATAGCCCAGCGGGTAGGGTGTTTGCCTTGCACGCGGCCGCCCCATGCCGGCCCGGGTTCGATCCCCGGCACCCCATATGGTCCCCCAAGCACCGCCAGGAGTAATTCCTGAGTGCAGAGCCAGGAGTAACCCCTGAGCGTCGCCGGGTGTGACCCTAAAAGCAAAAAAAAAAATTGTCATGTGAATTAGAGTCACTAAGGTGGGTGTTAAGTCACTCTGGGTGTTAGCTCACCCCTTTTCTCCACTGGTCAGAAGAACCTGAGGACTCTGCGGTGCGCCACTAAGCCCTCGGGCACTGCCTGCAGCCGTCTCCAAGAGCATGTTCTCACGGTCTTTTCACAGAATGTGACCAGGAACATATACCTACAACCCACAGCTTCAACATCTAGGAATTTGCCAAATTTAATAGAATGTCTTTTCCAGAAGCTGTCTCCCGCTCTCCACTGATCAGCTTCTCATAGGCCAGACAGCTCGACAGGCAGGAGGACAGGTTTGCATGTGGGAGCCCCGGGTTCCATCTAGGGCTTCACATGGTCCCCCAGCCCTGTAGAGCAACCCCTGAGTATAAGTCAGGAGTCCCACTGCTGGCTGAGGCCCCCCAAAACAAAACAAAAATAAAGGGAGGGGGAAGCTTTATTTTAATGGGTGTTAAAAAACCCACTAATGGGGCGGAGCGATAGCACAGCGGGTAGGGTGTTTGCCTTGCACGTGCTGACCTGGATTCGATCCTCGGCATCCCATATGCCCCCCCCCCCCCGAGCACCACCAGGAGTAATTCCAGAGTGCAGAGCAAGGAGGAACCCCTGAGCATTGCTGGGTGTGACTCAAAAACAAAACAAAACAAAAAGCAAAAAAACCACTAACGTATGCTTGGGGGGGGGGGGGGGCTAAGTACACTCCAAATTCAGGACAGCTTGATGGAAATACTCAAAGCCAAGGATCGTCCTCTTGGTTCCGCTGATTCTTTCCTATGCCTCGTGGCCCCGCTGGTACCGACTGGCAGGTGGTAGCAGACATTGTCCTCAGAACCACCTGGCTTCAACTCATCAAGTTTAATGATTTCAATGGAGAAAAATTGCTAAGATTTGCTCTGGGTTTTTAAACCCTTGTGAGATGAGGTGGTCGGCACCCCTCTGCCCCATGCTGCACCCAAATGGAGTAAAGTTGAAGCAGCTTCAGTCCATACAGGTGCATGCTAGAGAGATAACACATTTCTTACAAACCATGACTAATGACAGGACCATACATCTCCCATTGTACGGTCCAGCTCCACTGTGCACTCTGGCCACCCTGCATGTGTCCACTTAGATTGCACAGATGAGATTAAAGCGTCTACTCAATAGAGGACAGAGGCTCAGTTACACGGTCATGCCAAACTGGTGGCTTTCTCTGAGACCATCGCGAGAATGTGCTGGCAGGAGTCTGGTCTGGCCAGTGCACTGGCTCTCAGTAACATGTTCCATGGAGTCCTTTCCTAAGGTTCTTCTGGGGCCAGTAGAGAAACGGGAGCTAATAGCTGTGCTATGAATCTCAGCCCATGATTCGTGTGCAGTGGCCACGAATCATGGGCTGAGAACGGCGGGGAAGTGAGCGATGATTTCCAGTTTGGGCTCCTGTGTGTGAGCATGCAGACTGCCGGCCCCGCCTCCAGGAGACCATCTTGGTTCCCTAAAGCCCAAGAATTAGCATTCCTAACAGGTTCCCGGGCGAATGTTGATGAAGCTTTTTCTTGCCCTGAACCCTGGAAAAACCAGTGACCCGAAGCAAGCTCCCACAAGGAGAGGGACGGCAGTGGCCTGGCGAAACGAAACTTCCTATGTCACTGCAGAGAGCAGAGCCTGACAGCCTATATGGGAAGCAGAAGCAGTGACACAGAACCCGTGTGGAGGCTGTGTTCGGAGGTGCCCGACACGCTGCCACCGCAGCTTCCGGCTTCATCTACGTGATCCCCTGTCGTGTCCCCTCCAGACTCACCTGCTGCCACGTGAGCCACCACATTCCTCCACACCTTCGCCCAGGCTGCACTTCTGCCGGAGCTGTTCGGTGAGCCCCTACTCACCCTTCGAGCTGAAGGTTCAAATCTCAGAACCCATCTCGGGGGCCTTCCCAGTAACGCAGGCAGAGGCCGCGGATCGCGGGCACCCTCACCCCGCCCTGAAAGGAGCTGTCCCTTCCCTGCCTCACCGTCTCTGGTCCTCACTCAGTCACACTCAACCACAGTGAAGCCCCTCAGGTTTCCCTCCTACTTCTCTGGCTGATCCTTTTCAGCCTTCTTTTCATACGCCTCCCACCTTCTGCTCAACTTGCAGTGTGGAGTGTCCTGGGCCTTAGGACTTGGCATTCTTCCCTAGAGACAATTTTTTCTTAGGCAACCATAGCTTTAAGCCCCTACCTAAATATTGACGCCATAACCATCAGCATAGCCGCAGCTAGTCCCAGCTGTCCCCTTGCTGCCACTTACTGGGTTGTGGACTCACAGATGAGAGTGACACACATGTTGAGATGGTCACCTCTCCTGAAACAATACACAGACATTTGCAGAGTCAGAGCTGAAAAAAGCAGGAGGATTAAAAAAAAAAGAAGAAAGAACCTACACGCACAGAATGGTTTTCTTTCTTTGGAACTTATCTCTGCAGACTCTTGATTTCCGTCTCTCTTCTGCTACGGGATTAGAAACTCCAGGAGAGCAGGATAACATGGATTTAGAAGGTGCCCGATACAAACAAATGCATGAGAACTGTGTGCTGGTGGGCCTGGCCTACTCCTTCATTTCCGACGTCCCCAGGCCATGCGTGGTATAGGGCATGCAGCGGTGCATGGAGCATAGCCACAGGGTTGAAGGAACCCCACGATGTTCTTTGCAATTACTCCTGGGGGCAGAGGTAGAGAAAGAAAAGTTGCCATTCTTTAAATTTTTTTAAAGAAAGCCACACAGCAATGCCAAGCAAAGTTCTGGGGAATGGTTTCAAAACCCAAGCTCCCTGATGGGGTAATGGCATTTAAATACAGCAGCTATTTTTCCCTCCAGTGATTTGCTCTTTGATTTGTGTGGCAAGATTTCCCAGTTCCCCCACTGCCCTCCTGCCTCAGGCACCCCCACCGCAGGTGCATAGACCTTCAAGAGCAAAAGGTTTGAGAGGCCTCCTGAGCCTGAGGAAGAGAAGCAGAGACTCAAGGCGGTTTGGATAGTGCAGGACGTTCCCACTCCATCCTCCCTGCCCAGTGCACAGGGCAGTGCTTCAGCAGAAGTGGCCAAGCAGTGAGCAGGTAGCGTCTCCGCTGGGCAGAAATCCAGGGACTGTGAATGCCGCGGACACGGCTGCAGTGGTCTGGTTCCTAGAATAGGATCTTTGTTCCCAGGCTGGCCAGTTTGTTCCCTTGATGTGCCACAGTAGGAAAAAACAAAAAAAGGCTGGTGGTGAGACCTGCTTAGCTGTCCTGCGGCTGTCGCTGCCAGAGAATTCCCAGAGGGCCAGCGGGGGCTGCTCTCCCAGTCACCTGATTGGAGAGGGGCTGCCGAGGGGGAACGACACTGTATCCTGACTGCCCGATGGGCTCGGTCTGAGAACACGCATCATGGGCCCCATGTGGCACCAGCGTCGGCCAGGCTGAAGCCGGGGTCCAGCACACCCCACCTAGTTCCCTCAGTCTTCTTTTCCCCCAGAGCAGTGCCTGGCTTCTCTCCGTTGCCAAACTCCCCCTCAATCCCCAGCCTCTGCCCTCTTTTCTGCTTTTGTCCCATGGTTTCTCTGCAGAAATGGGGCTGATTGAAAGTGCTCTCAAGAAGGTCCCTTGGGGGCTGGGTTAGAGTACAATGGGGAGGGCATTTGCCTTACACACCGCCACCCTGAGTTCAATCCTGGGCATCCCATATGTGGTCCCCGAGTACCACCAGGAGTAATTCCTGAGTGCAGACCCAGAAGTAACCCCTAAGTATCACCAGTGTGGCCCCAAAACCAAAACAAAAAAAAAAGAGAGAAGGTCCCTTGAAGCACCTGGTGGTTTCTGCAGCATTCCGATGACCCAGGCCTTTCTCCCTGATGTCTCTCAACCACATCCCCAGCCCCTGACAGCCCTGCCCTAATTCAGTCTTCCTGAACCACGTCCTTGGAGACAGACGCAGTGTCAGATTCTTTCCATGTAGGATAACTGATTTTTTTCTTAGCAGTTCTCCATCTCAAGAGGTGGTAGAGTGCGGGGTCTCTACCTCGGGCTTCAACCCCCCTGCCTGCACCTTTCTAGGTGGTTCTGGGCCTCGCACTGGGGATGGCTGGGGAGAAGCAGCAGAGCCTTGGCTGGAGATGTTCGCAAACACAAGCGCTTCTCTTCGCGACTCCTCAGAGCAGAGGCGGCCCTCCCGCTTCCTGGAATGCAGCAAACTGGCCAACTCCGACCCCCACTCCAGCCCCCAAATAAAGCCACCCACATGTGTGAGAATTTTGTCCTCAGCAATCAAACTTCCCCCCAATATTCAATATGGCAACTTGGGGTGAAGGGCATTTTGAGAACTCAGAACAGTGCCTGAAAGAATCTCTGAAGTGAGGCAGAGGGGCTGCAGAAACCCAACTGGTCATCCGCAAGCCAAGGAGAAGGGCTAGAAGGGCTTGTCTAGAAAGGACCTTTGCTCTCTTCACCCTTTCTGCTTAGTATTTCCCCTGTAAAAGCTGGACAGGCAATCTTGGAGTCACTTCAGGTAGACTTGATTTCAAAGGTACACAAAAAGGTTCCAGGAAAGAAAAAAAATGGAAAGGAAAAGGACTGATGCCGACAGGAGAAGGTGACAAGGGACGAAGATGTCACTGTCAGGCTCCCAAGCAAGCCTGCGCGACCGGCAGCATCGTTGCTACTTTCCCAGGGACCGAAAGTAGATTCCTAGAGTTCATTTGCTGAGGTTACATCCTTAGAAACCACTAACTTAATAAACACTGCCGGGAAAATATTCTTTGATGAAGAAGTCAGGTCCTTTCCCAGTATCATAAGATGCAATCCATTCATAGGGGAAGATTAAATGGCAGAAAAATCAGTTTGTTTGGGGTCACATCACTGACACTCTGGGGTTACCTCTGGCTCTGCACTCAGCAGTTACTCCTGGTGTTGCTCGGGGGACCATATGGGATGCAGAAAGGCTGAAATCCGGGTGAGCCACATGCAAGGTGAGCACCCTAGTGCTATACTAGTTCTCTGGCCCCAACAGCAGAGAAATCTGTAAGACAATTGTAAAGCAAGAGAAATATAACTGTGTGGGAGATACACTTCTAAGTACTTTAGATAAAGAAACACTGAATGTTTGGATAAAGCCTTTTAGTGCTGAGGGTTGGGGCCACGCTCAAAGCTGGAGCACAAGCTTTCCATGTGGGAGCTTGGATTTGATTCCCAGCACAGCTGCCTGAGCACCTCCAGCCGGCATAACCCCTCAGCACTGCTGGATGTGGCCCCCAAACCAAAACCACCACCGAAACCACCTTTGAATGTTTTGGGCCTGTGATTCAATGGCTGCATAAAAGCCTCAGAAAGACACACACGTGACTGAGACCGCAGCAAACATGCCCCTGGCTGGTTCTTGGACCAGATTCATTTCCGGGTT
This sequence comes from Cryptotis parvus, assembly GCA_021461705.1. Classification (NCBI taxonomy): domain Eukaryota; kingdom Metazoa; phylum Chordata; class Mammalia; order Eulipotyphla; family Soricidae; genus Cryptotis; species Cryptotis parvus. The sequence continues at coordinate 62,126 of JAJIBD010006996.1, read as the reverse complement.
CCACACTGCTCCCGTGTGGAAGGGAAGGGGGCGCTTCTGCCCAGTCCCTCTGCTCTGCAGCCTCACAGCGCAGGGGAGGGACGGTGTTTTAACTCACTGCATTGGAAGCTGAGAGTGACAGAAAGCAGAGTCCCAGCCACTGAAAACTGCACCAGGAGGCTGCCGCCAGCCGCATGCAGTGACCTGAGCTGGAATTGGGCCAGGACAGTGGGATTAACTTCCCAAGCGCTAGCCAAAATGGGCCTGGGATTTTTATTTTTATTCGTTTTCCATTACAACTACACAGCAACGCAAACAAGCCCCAAAACATTGTGAACCGCTGAGAGTCATTTTCCTTTGCGGGGTGCCATGTCAATACCACACATCTTGCTGACCTCATTTTACCAAAGGTTAAAATCTGCTTAAAAATCGAGAGTTTAATGAGTCACTTCCTCTCCAACCAAACGGGTGAATGGGCGTTTGCACACCAAAAGGGAAGTTGATCGAGGTGGGCACGTGGAGCCCCTGGTAACCAGGAAAATGACTTGGGAAATCCATGGGGTCAAAGAAAAGATAGGTCTAGCTTTCCCGGTTCCCCACATCCCAGCTGCAGGCACAGAGACTGGAAGAGACTGGCCAACCACCGGTGACTGAACAGACTAAAAGGACCACGGGCCGGGAGGGAGAAGTGAGACTCTTCTTTATACTTGAGTATAAGTGCTTTATACTCAGACTTGGGATTAAAGACCCTGGAAAAAATGTCCCACACAGGAACAAGGTGGCTTGCTTTCACTTGCGAACTTGCCCTGTTCATCCAGCCACGGGATTCACTGTTATCGCCAGTCTTCAAAAGAGCACTTTTGGGAAATGAGAGAAACCAATTCCAGGAACCGTGGTTACTTGGTGATGAATGCGTGCTCCCGGCAAAGTGCTCTGCTCCTGTCTGCAGCTGCTCGTTAATCAAATGTGGGCAGCAGAGTCTAATCTGCTGTTGCTTTTATGAGGGGTAAGTGAGACCAGGCTTGGCAAGTGCCTGGTAGCCGTGTGAGACGCGCCTTTATTTTCGGCTTATATAGCACAGAATTGATGAAGTACAATTTGAAAAAATTCAGAACTAGAGTTTGCAAAACTGCCTACAGCTCTCTGTAGTAAAAATATAAAAGTATGCGAGAATGATAATCCCAGCCCTCTCTTTTTGGGGAGACCAGCCCAGATAGTGCTGTGAGGAGGGTCACTCCAGCTCCTTGGTCAGGGTGGGGGGCAGGGAGGCCCCTGCAGGGCTGGGAGCTGACCTGGGCGGGACCTTTCACATCTAAAATGTGCACTCCAGTCCTTGAAGTCATTCCCCAGCTCCAAATTCAGCCCTTTGAAAACAAGAGTTCTGGGGCCCCGGAATGCCGTTTAGTGGTACTTTGGTTCTGGGCTCCAGAAATTCCAAAAGTGTTCAACCTCCAAGGCACCACAACCAAGCGTGCAATCTGGAGCCATCACAATGATGACCACAAAGGGAGGGGAGAAAAGGAGCGTGTGCGGTGTGCATGCACCGATGTGCATTCTAAATTTAAAAAGCCAAACAGGGTCCAAGGCACAGGAGGTCGAGCACATGCCTTGCAGATGTGAGGCCTATGTTCGATTCCTGGCCCCATGTAGTTCACTGAGCACTGCCAGGCGCAAACCATGAGCTCTGCCATGGGAGCAGCCCCCAAGCACCTACAGGTATGACCCCCTCAAAGAAAACCAAATAATCAACCAGATCCACTTGGTTGGAGTGCCACAACCACGAACATCCACGAGCATGTGCCTAGCAAGTGTGCAGCCCAGCAGTTTCTCCCCGGGGTGCACAGCCCCTGGCGTGACCATTACAAAGAACAAAAGCAACAGACCAAAAAACCTACACCCAGTAACATCACCGAAGACAGAGACTTGGGAACTCACGGCCACACCTAGCAATATTCTGCCCAGCGACTTGCTTGAACATTCAGTGCTTGGGCTTGGCTGTGGACTGTTCAGGGCCTGAACTGGGGACCTGCGCCAGGCAGGGAGATAGTCTCTGAGCTCTCTGGCTCCTTGGCCCCTCCCTTTTTTGTTTCGTTGTGGACCACACCTGGCGAAGCACAGGACTTACTCCTGGTGGAATTGGAAGGACCACATAGGTGCTGGGGAACAAATCCAGCTCCGTAGTTTTCAAGTCACATGTTTTCCCCATTGTACTGTCTTTCCAGCCCACATCCCTGCTTTTTTTTTTTTTTTTTGTAAAAATCATGCCAGGGGCCTGAGCGATAGCACAGTGGGTAGAGCATTTGCCTTGCACGCGGCCGACCTGGGTTCAGTTCCCAGCATCCCATATGGTCCCCTGAGCACCGCCAGGAGTAATTCCTGAGCGAAGAGCCAGGAGTAACCCCTGATCGTCGCCGGGTGTGACCCAAAAAGCAAAAAATAATATAATAATAATAATAATAATAATAAAGAATCATGCCAGGTTTGTGTGTATGTGTGTGTGTGTGTGTGTGTGGTGTGAATAGAATACATGAATCCTACATCCCACCATTGGGTTTAAGAAATCTAACCTGGTATAACGGGAGTTCCTTCATTTCCCGGGTTAGCACTGGCTTGCACCTGGAGCCGATCACAGTATTCAGATGGCGCTAACTCCATGCACATGGCTGCAGCAGATCTCTACTCCAGAACTCACCGTGCAGGACCAAACCCTACACCCATCCAACCGCCCCCTCCCGTCCCCAGCCTGGCACCTACCGTGCTTCCTTCTCCATTGAGTCTGATGACGTCGGATGCCTCATCCGAGTGGGCTCCTGCAGTATCTGCCTTCCCTTGTTGCAGATCAGACAGGATTTCCTTATTGTTTAAAGCTGAATAATACCATTGTGTGCCGAGACCACATTTTCTTTATCCACTCATCTGTTGAGCTCATTTTGGTTGCTTCTACTCTCGGCTACTGTGAAGTGCCGCAGTGAACTTGGGCTGTTTCTAGAAACCTCGTCAAGATTCCACTTTCCCTTCCCTTCAGCACTGAGTGGGCCTGCTGGTCAGGCAGTGCAGGACTTAGGAGTTCTGTGGAGGCCGCCTCATGCTACAACACTACCAGAACCGGGGCTGGAGCGATAGCACAGTGGTAGGGCGTTTGCCTTGCACACAGCCGACCCGGCATCCCGTATGGTTCCCTGAGCACCTCCAGGAGTAATTCCCGAGCGAAGAGCCAGGAGTAATTCCTGAGCGAAGAGCCAGGAGTAACCCCTGAGTGCCGCCAGGTGTGACCCAAAAAAGGAAAAAAAAACAACAACAAAAACACTACCAGAATCAGAAACGTCCCACCATCTTTCCACTCTTTGCTCCCAAGCTGCTCCCTGTGACCGGCTCTGGTGAACCCACCTTTCACTTACACCCCCTGAAGCTGCTGTTTCACTTGGCCAGACCTGGTGCTGGGGTCTGGCGGCTCATCTCGGCTGAGCCACAGGGTCCGCGTCTGCCAGTGGGAGGCCTGACCCTCCAACTGCCAAGCCCCAGTGCTGAGATCAAGCCCCTCAGACTCTGAGCCATTGCTCTGCTTCTTACTGGGATGGAGGTGTTGCGACCTGTTTCTTGTTCTCCTACTCTTCGAGGAAGTGAGATGCAATCGCCGCACCACGCGTGTTGGCCTCATTCTGTCATGTCTGCTCGTGAGGCTGCTGATCCGGACGGCAGCGGCTCTCGGGGCCAGGTGCACACCTAGAGGACTTTCCTCCTTTCTCTCACTGCTTTCACTGCGACCAGTAGCGCCAGGTTTTGACAGCCCAAGCTCTTTATTAATTTTCCCAAGATTTATTTTACACCCTCCTCCCCTTCTCTTCCTTGTTCTTATTGTGGTGATGATGATGGTGATGGACGACGACGATGATGATGTGTTGTGATGTGGCGTACCAGGCACCGAGCTCTTAAAAGGAAAGGCCTCGGGAGCCAGAACAATAGTCCAGTGGGTAGGGCATTTGCCTTGTATGCGGCTGACCTGGGTTTGATCTCCGACATCCCATATGGTCTCCTGAGCACCGCCAGGAGTAATTCCTGAGTGCAGAGCCAGGAGTAACACCTGAGCATTGCCAGGTGGTATGAATAAAAGAGCAAAAACAAACAAACAAATAAAGGGAAAGGCCCAGAGTGCCACATAATTCACTTCCTAAGTCATGGAAGGCCGGGTCCTTGCTAAGATCTTCCCTCTAGCTCCGTATCAGAAGGTTCGAGTTTGTTTCTTTTTCTACTTAACCAAACCACTGCAAGAACAAGCTGGCTCGCGGCTGGTGTAGAGTGGGTGACCTTGACTCCCCACTTCTCACTAGGGTCAGTCTAGCAACAGTAGCGTCACACCTAGGCCCGATTCCCATGGCTGTGGCTGTGAATCTGACCCATGTTCATGGTCAGGGGTTCACCTTCCCATTGAGGAACAGGGGCAGGTATGGTAGGAGACCCAAAGACTTTCAAACAGTGTTCTGAACTTCTGGAAACGTCCTCCTGGTTTTGATGATGCACAGAGGTGAAGAGTTGAAGAAAAGAAGAAAAGTCCACAGCAGTTCTTACTCCTTTGCCTATGAATTCAAGTGGGCAAGGCACGGGCACTTACCCACGGGATGCCCAGAAGCAGGCAACTGGCGCCAGGACCAGTCCACCAAAGTATTCGCTACCCTTGGAAAACGTGATTTTTATTTATAGAGGGAGTTCAGAACAAACCTAATTTCTCTCTCTCTCTCTCTCTCTCTCTCTCTCTCTCTCTCTCTCTGGATACTTTCTCTCTGCATACTAAGTTTATAAAAGAGTTAATAAATCTCTCTCTCTCTCTCTCTCTCTCTCTCTCTCTCTGAATACTAAGTTTCTACTACAAAGAAATCCATCAGGAGAATTTGGGATTAGGGAAAAATAATGGGATCTGATTCCATGGGAACGTAATGATAATACATTCAATACATCTGTGAATCTTTCTACTTTGTAAAACAATACTAATCATAATCTTTTTTTTTTTTTTTGGTCACACCCAGCAATGCTCAGGGGTTACTCCTGGCTTTGCACTCAGGAATTACTCCTGGCCGTTCTTGGGGAACACACAGGATGCCAAGGATCAAACCAGGGTCGGCTGTGAGCAAGGCAAATGCCCTCCCGCTGTGCTGTTGCTCTGGCCCTACTAATCACAATCTTTCCTTCCATTCCTATTTGGGATTGGTACTGGTAATGGTCAATTTTGCATCTTACCTTGCCTAGAACATAGGCCCCTAGTTATTAAATTAAACACTAATATACTTGTTCCTTTTTTTTTTTTTTTTTGCTTTTTTTGGGTCACACCCGGCAATGCTCAAAGGTTACTCCTGGCTCTGCACTCAGGAATTACTCCTGGCAGTGCTCGGGGGACCATATGGGATACCGGGGATCGAACCCTGGCCGGGCATGGGCCAGCTATGTGCAAGGCAAATGCCCTACCCGCTGAGCTATAGCTCCAGTCTAAAGGTGATTAGTGAATGTCATCAATGTGAACAGCTGGCTTTACTGTAGGAACCACAGTGTCTGATTTCAAACTACACTGTGAAGCTATAGTAATCAGGAAAGTATGGCATTAGTATAAAAACAGACATACAGCTCATGTGGCATAGAAAATAATGTCCATAAATTAACCATGCATGTATGTTAATTGTTGTTTTTATAACTGAGCCATAAATACGCACTAGTGACAGGACAGGTTCTTCAACAGTCCGAACATTTGGGAAGGCTGGCAGTTGCATGCAAAAGAGAAACACTTGAGCTCTCTCTTAGGCCATACACAAAAATCCATGCAAATTGGGTTTAAAAGACTTAAATTTGAACCTCAAAACTGTAAAACTCCCCAAAGAAAACACAGTGAGCAGCGCTGCCATCAGTCTTCGCAATGATTTTCGGATGCCATAAGCAGCGGCAGCACGAGCGATGTCAAGAAATGGGACTACACCAGACCAGAAGCATCTGCAAAGCAAATGAAGCCAGCTACGAAAGGAAAAGGAAACCCTCAAAACGGGAGAAAATGAAGTCACTGTTACAGTTACCTTAAATAGATCACATAATATTGTCAATTATACATCAAAGCTGAAGAAAATCAGCTGACTTTAAAAGGAATTTGTTCTGGAAAATCTGGGTGGGCCTGAACCAATCAACTCAAAGAACAGAGCCAAAGCTTCCTTGAAGAAGAAATTCTACCATGGACAGAAGCTTCAGCTCCTGCCCGAGAATTTCCTTCCACTGTCCCTTTCCTGATGACCCGTCCTGTGGAGTTTAGAATGTGCCCCAGCTAGCCTCCACTATCATATCAGCAGATTCCTAGCGAAAGATTTTATGCTGGCCTCTCCTCTTGGTTCTCTTTCTCTGCTCAAACCCTGACATGAACAGTGTCCACCATATACTCTCTGCAGCAGCTAGGACGATTTTGCAATTCGAAACTTGTCTCCCTGCATTTACACGTCTGTGTCTCTGTCTTATTCTCTTCACTCTTCTGGAATATCCTCTTCCAGAAGTCCATTTTCCACACCTTACATCCTGCCTTCAAGATCCAGCCAGAAAAGCCCCGTCTATGAAGGCTTCCTGGCCGCCTCAGATGGACAGGGGTGCCCGCCTCTGAATTAATTCAATATTGTGCACTCTGTTGGGCATCAGACCAACTTGATTCTGTTAGGCCTAAGTCATTTCCAGTCTACCTCAGTTTCCTGGGCCCTGGGCTGTGAGGCGCTCCCACCATCTCTGCCTCCCTGTGCTCTCAGAATGCCAGGCCCTTCCCAAGTGCCAACATTTTCCTGGTGTGGGGCATCCACACCCAGCTTCTGGGGCTCTTTTATGCTAGAATAACAGAGGAGGGCATCTTTTTTAAAATTTTTCTTATATCATCATGGGAAATACAATTACAAAGCTGTTCATCATTGGGTTTTGGTCATACAGTGTTCAAGGGGGGCATCTCCTTCCTTCCTTCCTCCCTCCCTCCCTCCCTCCCTCCCTCCCCCCCTCCCTCCCTCCCTCCCTCCCTTCCTTCCTTCCTTCCTTCCCTCCCTCCCTCCCTCCCTCCTCTCTCTCCTTCCTTCCTTCTTTCACTTTCTTTCTTTTTTTTTTTTTTGCTTTTGCTCTTTGGGTCACACCTGGCACTGCTCAGGGGTTACTCCTGGCTCTACACTCAGGAATTACTCCTGGCAGTGCTTGGGCGACCTATGGGATGCCAAGGATCAAACCCAGGTCGGCCACACATGAGGCAAAGGGGCACCTTTTTTTAATTTTTTTTGCTTTTTGGGTCATACCTGGCGGCGCTCAGGGGGTTACTCCTGGCTCTGCACTCAGGAATTACTCCTGGCGGTGCTCAGGGAACCATATGGGATGCTGGGGATCAAACCGGGCCGGCACAGGCCGGCCGCGTAAGGCAAACACCCTACCGCTGGGCTATCGGCTCCGGTAAGGGGCACCTTTAAAGATGGCCTAGAACAGGGAAGAGAGACAAAGGCTTCATCTTGAGGTAGAAACGCTGAAGACCTACGTCAAGACCGATGCAAGGTTCCCATCCTGTCTCTGGGCCAGATATTTGTCTTCTTTCCGGTTCCACGCATGAAACTTGATGGAAACGAAGCACCCTCTGAACCAAAAACTCAGGTGGGGGTGAAGTGGAGGCTAAATCTGGGGTTTGGCAGAGGAGAGTGTTCAGAGCAGGGAGATTCCCACGCTTTCCAATGACAGGGAAGTTGTAAGAAGGGCAGGCACCGCAGTGCAGGGCGCACCCCAAAGTGAACATTCTGGACATTTGAGGTAGGAGCCTGAGGCGAGGAGTCTGGGCAAATTCCTTTTGCATACAACTCACCAGTCGTCTCCTCAGCAGGCTGCACCTGGGTCCTTCAAGAGCGCCAGGCAGACACGATTAGACTGACTGGAACTGTTCGCTGCTTTCCTGGCTAGCTCAAAGGATGGCAGGACAATTTTTCCTTAATGGTGCACCCTTAATTTATTCAGGACTGAAACTGGAGAGAGAGAGAGAGAGAGAGAGAGAGAGAGAGAGAGGGAGGGAGGGAGGGGGAGAAAGGGAGGAAAGAAAGAGAAGAACAGAGGGAGGGAGGGAGGGAGGAAGGGAAGGAGAGACAGAAAGAAATAGAGAGGGAGGAGGAGGGAGAGAGAGAGAGAGAGAGAGAGAGAGAGAGAGAGAGAGAGAGAGAGAGAGAGAGAGAGAGAGAAGCGTGCCGAAATGAGGAGCTTTCCTCTGTGGCAGTTACTCAAGGTTTTCCAATTGACCAATAAATGCCCAAGAGGAAATGCAGCCTCACTAGTCATCAAGAAAGTCATATCCAGAGACGCTGAGCGGCTGGTTTGAAAGGGGCTTCTCACAGGCACTGGCTTTCTGGAAAGTCACTTGCTCATAAGTTACAAGACCTTAAATGATGACTCAGTAACTTCACTTCTAGGAAATTACTCTATAGAAAAAAACAGCAGCCATTAAATAAAAAAAAAGTATACATCTGGCCCAGGGACAGAAACAAATGCCCAGTGGTTAATTATGGTAAATCCATGCTGAAGAATATTAGGTAGCCATTAAATATGGGCACTGATAAAAAGCAACTTGCTTTTAAAAATGTGTGTGTGGCTAGAACACATGCTTAGCACGTATGAAGCCCTGGGCTCTGGCAAACCAATAAAGCTGTATGTGAGTCGGAGCAGCAGGGACAGCAGGTAGGGCGCTTCCCTTGCGTGGCGACCCAGGTTTAACACCTGACACCACATAGGTGTGATCCCGAGAGTGGAGCCAGGAGTAAGACCTGAGCAGTGCTGGGTGTGGTCCAAAAAAGGGAAAAAACACCTGTGTGTGAAACGCTGTGAGCAGCTAAACCTTGGCTAGCTAGAACAAGTTCTTATACCTGTCAAAGGTCTCGGTTCCTTATCTTTGAAATGAGCTTATCAGTATCTACCTGCAAGAGTGTGAGAATAAATGGGAGAAGTCAATCAAATGCTTAGCAGGGTTCTGGGCCATCATTAAACACTCAGTTATGTGAGCAATAATAATTCCACTGTGGATACCTCCATAATGCCATCACTTTTAACAAGGAAAAGACCTCCCACCTCGTGTTATCCTTAGTTTTAGTTTTTGGGCCACACTTGACAGTGTTCAGGGGTTACTCCTGACTGCACTCCAGGAGTCACTCCTGGCAAGCTTGGGGGAACCATATGGTGTGCCAGGGATTGGACCCGGGCAGCTGCACACTGCACAGGTATCGCTCCGGCCCCACCTCCTGTTTTTATTTTTGCTTTTTTGAGTCACACCTGGCGATGCTCAGGGGTTATTCCTGGCTCTTCGCTCAGGAATTACTCCTGGCAGTGCTCGGGACCATATGGGATGCCTGGGATTGAACCCGGGTTGGCGCGTGCAAGGTAAATGCCCTCCCGCTGTGCTATCGCTCTGGCCCCCTCCTGTTTTTCTTGTTTTTTTTTTTTTTGCTTTTTGGGTCACACCCATCAAGCTCAGGGGTTTCCCTGGCTCTACACTCGGAATTACCTGCGTGTCGGGACCTTGGATGCGGATTGAACCTGGCGGCATGAGCCACCCGTCAAGGCAAACGCCCTACCGCTGGGCCATCCTCCGGCCCCTCTCCTGTTTTTTTTTTAAAGTAGAGTTTCAGGAGAATTTAGATGAGACACAAACCAATACGTTAAATCTAAAATCGGGCCTGGAATGATAGTACAGCAGGTAGAGCATTTGCCTTGCACACGGTCAACCTGGGTTCGATCCCCGGCATCCCATATGGTCCCCTGAGCACCACTAGGAGTAATCCCTGAGTGCAGAGCAAGTAAGCCCTGAGCATCACCAGGTGTGACTCCCAAAAAAATATAAAAGCAAACAAACAAATGCCCACTTGTTCAGCCTACACACTTGTACAGAAATGGGCTAGAAATGGGCTGAACCCCTAAACCCCGGGAGAGCCCCTGCACCAAGGGGCAGTGACGATCGTTCCCCTCCTCTGTTCATCGTGACGCTGAGGGGTGTGATCCTTCCCTCCTTTATTCGCTGCATTTTTCAAGGGTCGCTACAATCAGCACTTTACAGCTTTCAAGAAGCACTAAGTTTCCACTGACTCCGGGCTGGACTGGCGAGCTCAGCCAGGAAAACTGTGACCTCCAGCTCAGGGCCACGGCAGCGGTGTCAGCTCCGCAGAGCCTCGCCCCCCCCCCCCCAGGGTGGCTGTGACGGAGGCAGAGCAGGGACAGCGCTGCCTCTCTTGGCCCCTGCCCCTCCCTTCAGAAGATAAGGCCGTGAAAGCGCTTTGCCGTTGAGGAAACTCTCCAGTTGAGGTGGTTCTGGGACTTTCTAGAAAAAAAAAGAGGTTTCTGGAACGCTGCGCTCGGCCCCCCTCCAAAGCTCTTCCTCCCTCCCTGGACAGAAATATATTTAGCCGCTCTATCTAAGTCCTCTTCTTCCCTTAATTTGATTAAGGAGGGGGAGGGACGAGGGATGAAGTGGGGGTGAGGGGCAGGGGAGATTGAGCTGTGGGGGAAAGATTAGAGGGGCTGGGTGGCTATCTTGGGCAGGTGGTGCCCGAGTGAGGACAGGGCAAGGGCCCCGGGTACTTAGTGCAGAGCCCAGAGGACGGGCAGGGAGCCGGCTGTCACGGAGCGCGGGCGGGCTCCTCGCTGGGAGAATAAGGACCAACTCTGGAGGGAGGCTCAAACTTTAAGGACTGGGGGACCAGTCCTAGGACTGGGGGCACATTTCCTAGGGGACCAGGGGTCCTCTCTTCTGGGGGACACATTTCCTAGAGGGGGCCAGGGTCCTCTCTTCTTTCTGGCTTCCTGGCGCTCTTGGGGTCTTCAGATCCTAAACAGTTCCCAGTGGCTCAGGGAACTTGAAGAGCTAAACGGCTCCTGAGCGTTAGGTACTTTCAAAGGAAACAGTTAATTTATGTAAGAAGCAGATCGCTTTGCCCATCACACACTGGGGTTCAAATCCAGGGAGGGAAAGAGTAAGAGTCTGTATCTCTTTAGCTTAAGTGCCTTATAAACAAAAAGGGGGGTTGCATTTAATCCTCGGATGTCCCTGAAATTTAGTATGTTATTATTATACTATAAATTATTATTACTATTCTCTATTAATAACCCCACTTCATGGATAAGGAGCCTGAGGAAGGGGGTAGGGGCTGCAGCTCCCCTGGGGGCGTGGGAGGGAGTCAGAGAGCACCAGGGGAAGGACGGGCGGGTCTGTGCCACTCTACCCAGGGTCCTGGGCGACAGAGACGTACCTTGCTCATCCTGTCTTCCCAGCCCCCAATGCAACATTTGGAACAAAGAAACATCTGCTGTGAGAACTTGGGAACTTGATAAGTGTGGCTGGGAGTCTCTGCTGGGGACCAGCTGCGTGAGGATTAGTGAGACCTATTTGTCAAGGGATTTCCAAGTCCCAAATGTCATGGTGGCCGCATCCAAAGGCGCTCTGCTGGCGGCAGGCGCTCTGTAGGAGGCTCTCAGGGCCACCCTGCCAATGCGCCGGCCCACAGGGCGCTCCGGCTCCCCTGGGGCGCTGGATTCGGACCAAGGTGACTGGGGAAGGTCTGGCACTCACTCTTCACTGGTTCCCACAGGACAGCTCAAGGACAGCTCCACACCCAAGGGTACAAAACAGTGCGGGAGATGGGGGGTCCTGGGCAGGCAGGAGGAGCCACCTCCAGCCCCCAGAGAGCAGAGAGAAGGAAGGAGGAGCCTGAGAGTTTCAGAGACCCGCAACCGCTGTTAGAAACAGGCTTGAAGGAGAGCCCGGGCATTAGGGCTAAAAGAACTGATTCCTCCTGGACGGAGGACTTCCGCTGCAGCAGGCATCTCTCACTGGTTAATAAGTGTCTTATGGTTAATAAGCGCCTCATGGTCCACCACAGTTCGAGATTAAGCTTTCGGGCTTGTCTTCCTTCCCTAGCCACAAGGAAGGCACCAAAGGGCAGAGAACAAACAGCCCTGCAGTGCCTGGGCCAAGTCCAGGGTGCTGGCCTCTATTCAGAGAGCCTCAGCTTTCCTCCCGGGTTGCAACACTTCTTGGTGCCTTTATGTGAGCTGCTTATTAACCAGAGCCGATGGGCGCCGGCACACGGGAAGGGGAGGGCGGGGCCCACGGCGCGGTACAGTCTAGCTGGCAGGCGGAGGGCGGCCACAGGGAGCCAGACTCCAGCCCCCCCATGCTGGAACTCAGAGCAGGAGACCTGCGGCATTTGGAGACACCAGGAGCAGGGAGGGCGGCCTTGCTGACTGACCGCACTTCCCTGGGCTGGACAGAGAGTGGGGTGCCGGGCGCACACTGCCCACAGTCCAGCTGTACAACAGCTTTCAGGTGGGAAAGAGACGATCTGACTGCGGCTGGGGCACCCCTGGGGTCGGGGTCAAGGTGCCAGGGTGCCCCTCCTCCCTCAGAGGAGCTCGTGAGCGGCGCCTTCAGTGCTGCAGGATGCCGCCACCAGCCCGCTTCCAAAGCGACTGTGCAGGGACCACCCCCAAATTAAATACGCAAGCACCAGACACCCCCTTCTCTCTCATTGGGGAAGCAACAGGCGATGGCTCCGGGCCGCAGAATGCTAGTGATGGGAGTCCTCTGCCGGCCGGAGCCCGGTGGGGCCGAGGCTGCCCTGAGATGCTTTGAGAGGCGAACACGGCAGAGTCCCGTGTGTCTGAAGAGAGATCCGACATGACCAGGCCAGGCCACACGCTCCACGTGCAGAGGAAAACTCTCCCGCTTGGCTCCTTTCCACGTGGAGCCACAGCTGAAGGAAGCGCCAGCTGGGAGCTGCTGGGTGGGTGCTGGGGCCTGAAGCTCCAAACAGCCCAGAAGCGGGTCCGTGCAGGGCGGACGGAACCAGGGCGGAAACCCTGTCCTGGTTTACTCTGCAGACAGAAGTGACCCAGCCTCATCTATCACCTAAACAACTTCCTCAGAGGGCCCCGCGACGTGAACGAAGAGGCCGGGGCTCCTGACGGCAGCCAGCCCCCTCCGCCCCGACCCTCCTTCCTGCCGTTCCAATGGTGAGACAATCCTCACCTCAGAGCTGACCCTTCTCTCGTCCTCCCCTGAAACTCACGCCCACCTCCAGGGCTTGCGATCACATGAGACCGAGTGCTTAGCAGATGCTGCGTGAAGGTCAGTGCATGCTCGCATGGCCTCACCGGCTGAAGGCCAGGCCTAGGGAAGGAGAACCAACACACGAACCGTGGCTTCGAATCTGAATCCCAAGCAAGTAGGGGCCAAGAGCCTGGGAGATTTGAGAAGGCACAAAGCCACTCCCACAGCCAGGCCGCGCCACGCGTGCTCAGACGTGGAAGCCGGTGGCCTCCGGCCTGTTTCAAGACTCCGGGGATTCCTGACGATACTCAGGCCTGATACTCAGGGGGAGGCAAACTCAGGGAGAAGTTCCCCACGGAGAGGCTCTGCTCAAGTTCTAAGCACTCCTGAGGGGCTCCGGCCCCACAGGGCCCGTGTCTCCTCACAGCTCACGGATTCCTTCCTCTCACGCATACCTGCGGGATCGCATCATACCGCGGGTCACAAACTTACACGTGGCTCCCGACTGGGCACGCAAACACACGACAGCATTTCTGCCCTAACTGCCCTGGGCTTCCCCGCCTGGGAACTGGGTCTGGGCTAACGGCGACCCAGCAGGCACAAGATGACAGGCTCCTGCCTTACCCTGGGACATCTGGCTGGCAGGCGGGTGGCAGGCTGGGAGAGGCCGTAAGTCAGCGACCTTTGCCCCCCGTTTGCTCTTGCCGCTCTCTGGAGCTGCTCAGGCTCCTCCTGACCCAGGGGAGTCATGGGGGCCGGCAGGTGCAGGGTGCTGGCAGGCAGGGCTCACAGGTGCGTGGGGTGCCCCCAAACCTCGTCCCTTCTGGCTCTCTCCCTTTATAGAGGCTTATCATTAACCAGCCATCTGCCCCTCAAGAAAACTTTTTTCTTTTTGGATCACACCTGGCTCTGCATCAGGAATTACTCCTGGTGGTGCTTTGGGGGTCCCCTATGGGATGCCGGAACTGAACCCCCGTCGGCTGTGTGCAAGGCAAACACCCTCCCTGCTGTGCTATCGCTCCGACCCTAGAAACCCTTATCTGCTGCGGCCCTCCCCGAGGGCACAGCTGGAAGAGCCGCTACCCCATCTGAGTTCGGGGTCACTCCAGGGGCGTGTCCTGGGGGCCGGGGACCCCCTGCTTCAGCGATGCTCCCTGACTGCGCTTCTCCAGGCCTTTGCCCGGTGCCGGACACGCGCCTGCTTTTCACCTGCGCTTTCCTGGGTTAGGGTCTGCTTCCCCTCTCTTAGCTTCCCCAATGGGGCTGCTAAGCCAGAAAAGTTCCTTCCTCTGAGAAAAGTCTTTCCAGAGAGGAGTTAGGCCCCGCCCGTGCCCTTCACCGCGGAGGGCACAGAGCTGGCAGGGGCGCCGGGAGGGGATGAGCAGCATCCTTCTGTTTCACAAATAAACCAAGCCCTGCGTGCAGAGGGCACGGGTGTATTAATAGCCAGATATGTTCTTTCCCTCCTCTGGGGCTTATCCCCTCCTCTCTACGGAAGATAAGTGAACACAAAATGTTCTCCGCCAGCCGCCCTCTTCCCCCAGGGAGCGCAAGCCAGGGGGCATGAGCTATTCTGTTTAAAGCCACTGCTGATGGGCAAACGCTGAGAAAATAGGACGGAAAAGTTTATATTAGGTCTCTCTTGGCTACTGTTGCCGCTCTGCAAAGAAACTCTATATTGTTTAAACCCTCCAGGGCAAAAGGGTTGCAAGGCAACCTTCAAACAATAGAAAATACCCCAAACTAAAAATAAAGGCCTTCAAGGGTGAAGAACTCAGGGTGGTGATTTGAGGGAAGGGATGAGAAAAGGGACGTGGACCTGCTGTCCATGGAGTGGGTCTGAGGCCGCAGGAGCCCTGACCAAGTTCCTCCTACCCAGAGGTACCGGGTCCCTCTTCTCCGTGGACTTCCTCCTACCCAGAGGCACCAGGTCCCTCTTCTCCTTGGACTTGGATTCTTAGCTCTTCCCAAAGGCTACAACACCATCGCAGGCTCTGGAGGTGGTAATCTGGGGCTGCCGCCCCCCCCCCCCCCTACAGAAAATTCTAGACACTAACCAATGTCCTTCCCAGTGGCTCCGGCCCATTTCCTGCTCCTGAGACCAACTTAGGAACCCACCACAGGACTGGGGATCAACTTGATCCTTGTAGTTGATCAAGAGGGTCAGCGTTAGAAAGGTGACACCATAACAGGCTGGAGTGAGGCCCCCGGGAGGAGGAAGGGGTCCCAAGCCAAGGAAAACAGGCAGGAGCCAGACGCCTCCTAAAGCCTTCAGGAGGAACACAGACAGCTCTGCCAGCACCTTGGTTTTAGCCTCAGAAAGTTAGTTCCAGACATGTAAGACCATTCAACTTGTGTTGTTTTAAGGTGTGAACTTCTTCAGCAAGAGAAGGCCGAGACAGGCAGCAGCGGGACCCTCGGCACGCAGGCGGCTGCACGGGCCCGGCCAGAACAACACGAGATCCAAGTGCCTCCTGCTGCTCCTGCGTCACCAGGCGCAGCCAGAGGCGCTCAGGGACAGTCAGCTGTGGCGGCCTTCCAGTTTCCCAATGTGGGTGATGGGTGATGCTGTCCTCCGGGGTCTAGAATCGCCCAGGAGGCAGCAGTAGCCCCTAGGAACCAAGGTGGGGATGAGGGGCTTCCTACTGGTTTAAAGAAGGGACATTTTCAGCACCGGGTGATTCATTTTTCTGGAAAGGGGATGTCAGGGTAAATAAACCTGCTGGCCAGAAAGTCCGAAAATCTCCTGGGAGCGAGAGGGAAAGATGAGGAGAGACTGAGGGAAAGACGCCAAGGGCCAGGGAGGTCACCCAGCAAGCCGGAGAGAGGGGTCCGAGCCCGAACACAGTTCTGAGTGCTGGGCAGGGTGTGCCGGTGGCTGGGGCCGGAGGCAGCGGCCTCTGGGTAGGTGGTCTTGGCGGAACGCAGCGATAGAAACCCCTTAAAGCTGTCACCACACGTGAGCTGCCGGCCTCCAGAGGAAGCTTTTCCAGACCGGAGCTCTCAGTCGTGTGTGCGCCTGGGGTGTGTGTATGTGCGCCTCCCCGAGCCGCGCTGACAGTTTCTCTGGAACCTCAGCCTGAACAACACCACCAGGGGAAGCTCTCCAGAGCGACCGCGGTGGCCTTACTGGTGTGGCCTCGACGACACGGCCTGCATCTGCCCATCATCTCCAGGCCCACCCCGAGGTCCTGGGCTGGCAGCAGCTCTCACCCGGGCTGCCGTGGAGGCCTCAGCAGTGGCCCCTGCTTCCATCCCCAACTCCTGCCCCGCTCGCCCCTCTTTTCACCGAGCAGTCAGCAATCTTTACATTCAGACCCGACCACGCCTGTCCTTGCTGAACAAACACAAGCTTCTTATGCTGTTGAAAACACACATTTCTTCTGCCTCTTGCATCCTTCTTAGCTCTACCCCAGTGACAAGACAGGGTCTGAGCACTAAGTCATGAGGTCCACACTGCTAAAATGAGCATCAGAAGGAGGGGGTCCTGGGACCCCTTAGCACTGCTTGGAAGCCGGTCCCGTCCCCCAAAAGCACTACAGTAAATGCTAACAACTATAAAAATTGCTGAAAGCAATGAAAAATGTCTAATGGAAAGACACCCGCAACAATGGGCTAGAAGATAAAGCCATTCAGGTTGTAATATTCCCCAAAAGAGCTACAGATTCAATTCAAGCCCGATTGTTTTGCAGGAATTTGAGACGCACATCTTAGAATATCCATAAAAACACATATGAACCAGACAGGCCAAAACCACTGAAAAGGGTAGAACAAAGCTGGAAGACTCAAACTTCCAGATTTTGAAACTTACTCCAAAGGCACAGAAATGAAGAAAGGCCCGGGGACTAGCCAGTGGTGAGGACACCTGCCTTCATGCACGAGGACAAGAGCTGAACCCATGGGGCCTCTGGGGGCTGGATGCGAAGCTCCCCAGCAAAAGATGTGGAACTTACAACTAAGCACTCACAAGGAAGGCAGGGGGACCCCTAGGGGGCACAGTCTCATGTGCGAGTATCACAAGTGTGCATGTGCACGACCTGTCACTGCAACAACAGAGGGAAGGGGTGGGAGAAGCCGCTTAAGAATCTCTCTCTGTGCGAGGCTGGCCAAGACGACCTGGGTTCGATCCCCGGCATCCCATATGGTCCCCTGAGCACTGCCAGGAGTGATTCCCTGAGTGCAGAGCCAGGAGAAACCCCTGAGCATTGCCGGGTGTGACCCAAAAAAGCAAAAAAAAAAAAAAAAAAAAAGAATCTCTCTGGGGGCCAGAGCAGGAGGCAGTGGGGAGGGAGTTTGCCTTGAACTTGGCTGACCCAGAATCAATCCCCTGCATATCATATGGTCCCCAAGAACCACCAGGAATAATTCCTGAGCGTTCCAGGACCAGGAATGACCCTTAAGCATTGCTGGGTATGACCTCAAAATAATAATAATAATAAAAAATAATAATAATAACAACAACAACAACAACGATGATGATGATGATGATGATAATAAAAAAAAAAAGAATCTGTCTGGTAACTCTCTGAAAGTTCAGAAACTGTGGTAACTGTCAACTGCTTTTCAACAGTGGTGTCAAGACACTTCCAACGGGGAAAGAAGAGCATTTCATTGTTTTGTTTTGGCTTTTTTTGGCCACACCTGGCAGTGCTCAGAGTTTACTCCTGGCTCCTCACTCAAGGATCACTTCTGGTGAACTCCGGGGACCGTGGGGGGTGCTGGCAAGGCAAACATCCTATATGCTGCCCGGCAGCTCTGGTCCCGGAAAGAACAGTGACTGGATACCGTATACAAAAGAATCAAGTTGTTTGTGTTTGTTCTGTTTTGTTTTGGGGACACACAGGCGTGCTCAGGGCTTACTCCTAGGTCTGTCTCTCCGGGTGAGCTCCAGAGACCCTCTGGAGTCTTTCTTTCAGCTACTTACGAGGGAAATGTCCTACTTGCTGCATTATCTCTCCAGCCCCTTCCTGTGTCCTTGAAGCACAAAGATTTAGTCTTGATGAAGTCCAGGTTATCTACTTATTTTGGTAGATAATGAAAATGAAGACGCAATCCACAGAATAAGGAAAAATCCCGGGGCCGGGAGAGACGGTACCAGGCTAAGACACTCGTGCTATTGCAGAACCCAGACTGAATTCCTGTCACTGCATGTGGTTCCCTGAGCATCTCTGGGAGTCATTCCTGAGCAGAGGTAGAGTTTGCTCTCAGCTTACTGGATGGTGTGTGTGTGTGTGTGTGTGTGTGTGTGTGTGTGTGTGTGTGAGAGAGAGAGAGAGAGAGAGAGAGAGAGTGTGTGTGTAAATCATATCTGACTAAATTTGTACTCAGACGACATAAAAAGCTAACAACCCAAAAATAAAAGACCAATAATAGAACTTAAAATTGAGCATAGGAGCAGGACAAACCTTCCAGAGACAGACAATAAAGAAGGGAACTCAGACTCACCATTAGATCCCGCATCACATCTACTAAGCTGGTGATAATAAAGAAGATGAACAACAACAAGTGCTGGTGAGGATATGGTGACTCCAGAGCATTCACATTTTACGGGGAGAAATGCAAAGGCAGGCAGGTGTTCTGAACAAGTTAAACACAGTGAATGACTCAGCAATTCTAGGTATATGCTCCAGAGAGCCCCCAAAAAGTCTATACAAACACCTGAACCAGAAATATTCTCTCTCTCTCTCTCTTTTTTTTTTTTTGCTTTTTTTGGGTCACACCTGGCGGTGCTCAGGGGTTACTCCTGGCTCTGCACTCAGGAATTACTCCTGGTGTTGCTCGGGGGACCATATGGGATGCCGGGATTGAACCCGGGCCGGCATGGGCCGGCCGCGTGCAAGGCAAATGCCCTACCCGCTGGGCTATCGCTCCGGCCCCTGAACCAGAAATATTCTTAGCAGCATATATTCAGACCATAAAGGTAGGAACACCCAAATATTGATCATCTAATGAGTGGATGATCAAAATCTAACGGATGGCTGGTCAAAATGTGGTATTATCTATAGAGTAGAATATTATTCTGTCACAAAAAGGAATGAAATAGAAAGGGAATCTTTTTTGGGTGTGGTTAGGACACACTTGGCGATGCTCAAGGGTTACTTCTGGCAGTGTTTGGGGAGAGATGGGAAGCTGGTAAAGGAGCCCAGGTTTTTCTATCACATGCAGCGCAAGTGCCCTACCTGCTGTATGATCTCTCCAGCCCAGTAAGAAGGAAATTCTGACACGAGCTACAACACGGATCACAAGGTTCTTTGAGGACATCATGCAGGAGAAGCAGGTCACAAAAGGTCACTATGATTCCACCTATGTGAGGTGCCTACATCGGTCAGCTCAGAGACTGCAAGTGAATTGGAGTCTCTGAACTGGGAGAGAGGGGCTGGGAGAAGGGGAAAATGGACTATTTAGATAATGGGAACAGTTTCAGTTGGACAAGATGAGGAGTTTCTGTAGGTTACACAATAATGTGGCTACACGTACCAAAACTGAAGTGCGAGCAGAAATTATGAGGTTAAATTTTGCTGTGTGCATTTTCTACTGTTTAAAGAAAAAGGAATGGGGGCTGGAGCGATAGCAGAGTGGTAGGGCGTTTGTCTTGCATCCATATAGGATGATCTGGGTTTGATTCCCCAGCATCCCATATGGTCGCCCGAGCACCGCAAAGAGTAATTCCAGAGTGCAGAGCCAGGAGTCCCTGAGCATTGCTGGGTGTGATCCAAAAAAGTAAACAAACAAACAGGCAAATAAGTAAAGAAATAAGTAGACAGAAAATATATATATATATATATATGATAGATAGATGAGAGATAGATAGATGATAGATAGATGAGAGAGAGATAGATGATAGATAGATTATAGATAGATAGATAGATAGATAGATAGATAGATAGATAGATAGATAGATAGATAGATAGATAGATAGATAGATAGATAGATAGATAGATAGATAGATAGATAGATAGATAGATAGATAGATAGATGAAGGAATGAAGGCCCCAGAGATTACTATCACTTTACTCAGGTAAAGTGCCTGCCTGCACCCGAGTGATCTGGGGGGGGTCTACTCCCGGCACCACCCGCCAGGAGTGACCTCTAAGCAGAGAGCCAGGAGGAATCTCTGAACATAGCAGGATGTGTTCTCTCTCCAACAAAAAAGGAATGAAGTAATGATACATGCTACAACAAAGATACCAGTCCTGGTTATGCTTAGGAGATATGCCAGGCTCTATACTCAGGAATTACTCCTGGCACTGCTTGGGGGACCATATAGGATGCCAGGAACTAAACCTGGGTTGGCTACATGCAAAGCAAATGCCCTAATTGCTGTACTATCTCTCTGACCTTCATTTTAATTTCTTGACAAGAACGTGTTTGTTTTGGGGGCCACACCTGGCAGTACTCAGGGTTACTCCTGGCTCTGCACTCAGGAATTACTCCTGGCGTTTCTCAGGGGGACCATACGGGATGCCGGGATCGAGCGTGCAAGGCAAATGCCCTACCCGCTGGGCTATCACCCGGCCCCAAACAAGAGAATTTTAAAGGTCAAATTTTAACTTGCTTCTCATTATTCTGTATTTGATCATACTCTCAGGCAATAAAATAAACAGATAATACCTGCAAGGATGTTCTAAAATCAAAACAGACTTACCATAAAATGACATTAAAAAAGGAAGGCAATCCCGTCCCCTGCTACAGAGCCGAGGGGCACCGAGGACGCAGTGTGGAGGAGAGACAAACACTATTACCATCCCACTTCTAAGGAGTTGCGACTCTCGTTCCATTTACTGAGACAAGTGGATTCTGGTTGCCAGGGGCTATGGGGAGGGAATGGGAGAGGTTTACTGAGGACAGAGTGCGAGTGTGGTCCGATGAGGAAGGCGTGAGGTGCACTGCAGAAGAACGTGAATGGAGTGGCGCTGCCCAGCTGGCACTAGCCGTGGGCACCATGGCAGATGATCTTGGGCGTTCCCACCACAATGAAAACGTAAAATATAAAAGATACTGTTAAAAGCCTTAATGAAGCTTAAAAGTATGGCCATGGAAAGAATTCTCAAAGCAGATAAGCAACTGCTGGCTAAGCTCACCTTTGTTCTCTCTCTGCAAGGAGTCCTGAAAAAGACTTTTAATTTCGTGATTATTTCTATTTCCTGGTTCCTGCCTGATTACGCAACACTTTTTGCTCACAAATAGAAAAAAGGAAAAGTTTATGAATAAGACTATGTTAATTTTTTTTCTTTTCTGGTGGTGGTGGGGAGCTGGGCAATCTTCAACAGTGTTCAAGGTTACTCCTGGCTCAGTGCTCAGGAGTCAGTTTTGACAGTGCTCAGGAGACCATGTGTGGTACCAGGGATTAAACCCAGGCTTCCTGATTGCAAAACATGTACTTTACTCCACTGAATTATCTCTTTGACCCCGTGCCTCTATTTTTTAAAAGTGATATTACATTAAGGACTAGACCAAGGAATGTTTTTCAAGTATCAATTTTCAAATTTTCAAGTATCAGTTTTCATAAAAACTTCTAAAAAATGGAATTTGGGGACTTGATTCACTAGTAATCTTTAAGGTCTATAAACCAATGGTTTATATTCCTAAATGAATTGTTTTTTTTTGGCTTTTTGGCCACACCTGGAGCTGCTCAGGGGACCATTTGGGTGATGGTGATTAAACCCAGGTCGGCCACATCAAGGCAAGTGCCCTACCTGCTGTACTACTGTTCTAACCCCACAAAATGAATTTTTATGTTAACTGGTTTCACAATACAGTTTCCTCTTTCAACAAACTTAAAAGGTCACAGAATTCATCTTAGTAGTACACATAAAACATGTCATATTTTAAACATTTTATCATACTAACTTTTAAAATGCAATTATCACTTACAACTGTCTGCTTAATTAATACAAGATAAGTCACTTAACCGTCATATGCAATAGGTCAAACTAAAGAACAGCTACTCCATAACTCTCCATGTATGTTTTCGTATCATCTCTGCTTTTTAAGCTATAATCAGACAGATGCATTTCAAAGTATGTTGAGTGCATGATAGCCTCCATTTTCTATAACCTGACCTGAAGTTTGATGGTGTTCTAGGGCAGTATATATATTAAGATATGCTCGAACACTCAGAATGAGTAACACTGTGACAGAGACGTCAAAGCTTCAGGATATACATTAACTTTTCTTACTACAATAAGGATCTCCAAAATTATTCTCTAGTAAGTTCTGGAACATACTAAGTGAATCCGTATCTCTAGGTAACAGAGCAAGAACATACTAGAAAGGCTGCCAATTATTTCCAATTATAAAGTTGTATTCTATTTCCTAAATTGTTAATCAACCAAGATTAGAACCTGAATGGCAACTGTAAAAATAAAAGAACAGGGGGCCAGAGAGATAGTACAGTAGAGTATTTGCCTTGTACATGGCCCTTCTTAGGGGGTTCGATCTCCGACATCTCTTTATTTATTTAACTTATTCATTCATTCATTCATTCATTCATTCATTCATCTATTTATCTATTTATTTGTTTATTTGTTTGTTTTTTTTGTGTCACACCTGAGCACCAACAGGAGTAATTCCTGACTGCTTTCAGGAATAACCCCCTGACCACTGCCAGGTGTGGCCCCCACAAATCACTTGATCCCCCACAAAACAAAACAAAAAATAAAAAGGACAGTCTTCTCAGAGAGTGTGTCCAGTCTCACTGGGCATCCTCACCCATTGCTGCTTTAATTCCCTGAAACAGGCCAAAAGCAACAAAGTGGAGGCTTCGACTGCTCAGTGGTAGAGCACGTGCTCTCCACGGCAAGGCCCGGGCTCCTCCCGCTGCCCTGGCCCCAATCTAGTATTCAAGGTCACTTTCATTTCTGGGGGAGTTTGCGCTACACACTTACGTGCTTAGAGTGGGGCTACTCTGGACTCTGTGTGGGGAGGCGCGTGGTGCCCGAGGATCTAAGCAGGGCCAAGTGCTTTCGCGGGGCAAGTGCCTTAGCCCTGTACTGTCTCTGCAGCCCCAAACAGCTGGTGGGCTTGGGTTTTTTTAAACACACCTGGCAGTACTCGGGGGTTACTTCCAGCTCAGTACTGGGGGGGGGGGTCACTCCTGGAATGCACTGGGTAGGGGTGTGTGTGTGCGTGCGTGTGTGTGCGTCGCGTGCGTGCGTGTGTGTGTGTGTGTGTGTGTGAGTGTGTTGGGGGAACATGCTGGGCTGGGGACTGAGCATGCGCCTCTTACATACAAAGCATGTGCTCAGCACCTTGAGGATTATCTCTCGGCCCTTCAAGGTCACATTCCTCTGCTCTCGGACCCTCATTCTTCATGCAAGTAGCATTTACTTATCCAAGCTGCCTCCGAGCCTAGACTGCCGCGGGATTCTACCATGAACAGAACCAGCCCTGCATGCCAGGCCCTTAGTGACCCACGGAGGGAGAATCAGATCAGGAAACACATGACCGCCGCACAGAAGAGAGGGCCCGAGTGTCAACCACTTCATTGTTCCCTGCCTCATCTTAAACTGCCCATTAATCTCATCTCCCCTGTACGTGTGTCGGGTGAAGAATGGCGGCACCCTACACTACTCCATGAGCATGACGTGTTTGTTTCAAAGGTTCAGGGTTTTAACATCTCCCCTAAGTATCTCGAGGTCCGCCCCTTCCACCGAGGCCTACTGGCTGTTAGGAGATCTCATCACTTGGAGCTCTGGTAGTGACGGCGGTATCAAGGAAAGAATGCCAATGATTTTTCCACTAGCAGACTCCAAAAAGCTTGGCAGGGGAGGCTCAGTCCACTGACCATTTCTACAGCACCTTGATTGAAAGAGTTCAAAGCAAGAGTCTAAGTCACTCGACAACCTCATTTTGTAAACTGTGGTTTTAAATATTAAAAGTAGCTTCCTTACCAAACCTTACTATTTGTTAAAAATAATTGCGAGACAAATTCCAGAATTTCTAAAGATTAGAAGTAAATTTGTAAATGGTGATAATCTCTGAGTGGTGGGACTCTACGTGATTTAAATGATCTTATTATTATTATTTTTTTTTTTGCTTTTTTGGGTCACACTCTGCAATACTCAGGGGTTACTACTCCTGGCGGTGCTCAGGGGACCATATGGGGAGCTGGGAATTGAACCCAGGTCAGCTGCTTGCAAGGCAAACGCCCTCCCGCTGTACTATTGCTCCAGCCCCCTTTATTATTATTCAATTTTTTCAACAACTAACACTATAAAATGCTCTGAAAGTATTTAAACACAGGCCTCGGTGCCAGGGCTGAGGTGCAGAGGGTCAGGAGCTTGCCTTGCCTGCCACAGACCTGCGTTCATCTCCCATCATCCCACGACTCCTCCAAACCCCAGCAGGAGTAATCCTGAGCACGGAGCCAGGAGAAAGCCCCAAACACAGTGAGTATGGCCCAAACTGCCCTTTCCCCTGCCAACATTTGGACAAGCCAGATTCGCTATCAATCTGCAGAAAGCTGGATATAAATTCCATACATGGAAGACACAAAAATAAATGAGAGAAACATTTACTTTGTAGCTGCCAGCAGCCTCTCCTGTTTTAGGAAGAAGGCCGACAGTCCATGCTAAGGCAAGGGCTCTTGCCGAAAGCCAGGGGCAGCGCCCGGCTTGAAGAGTGTCTGGGCTCTACAGACAGCTCCTGAGCACCCTGGTAAGCGTTAGAAGCACGACTCTGGCAGAGGAGTCTCTAACCCAGAGTGTCTGCTTTGTGTTTAGAAGAAAGAAAAATCAGATCTGGAAAAGATTTTATAAAAGCAATCACAAAGCCTTATACTTAAGCTTTGCTGCTGAGACCATCCCCTCATTAAAAATCTTCACTCAGCACAACAGAGTCTAGGAGTACTTTATAGACTATCAGGAAAGCTGAGGCCGGGCTCAGTGGTAAACACGGGCCTTGCCAGTCTGAGACCTGGGGCTTGATCCTGGCGCCAAAACCAGATAAATGAATATGGACTTGTTATACTATATAATAGTTATTACACATATAGTTTCATGAGAAATATATAAGTATGTTATACTATGTAGTATTTCTTATACATCCAGCTTCATAGTTCCTATCTTTGAAAAGCATAGTTCTAAGGCTGAACAGTTGAAGGAGTCTCTGGTACCAAGGGAAAAGCAAACTTTACGGGCTATCCTATGGAAATCAGTTAGCTTGGCACCATGAGCTCTTACTTACTTAATTAGGGCAGTGTGGTGACTTTAGCAACTGCTCTAGTTCAGCATCAATAAATAATGGAAATGTATACAGGCTACCCACACCCATGAAAACCTGTTTTTATAAAGAAGCAAGTGTCAGAATAAAAATAAAAGTCACCAGGGCTGGGTATGAGTATCGATGGCAGAGCATAAGTCTACGCAGGTGTGAGGCCCTGGGTTTGGTCCTCAGCTCCTAAATATAGTCACTAGTATTTGAATAAGAAAACAGTAGAGGGGCCAGAGCGATAGCCCAGTGGGTAGGGCATTTGCCTTGCGTGGCCGGCCCATGCTGGCCCGGGTTCCATCCCTGGCATCCCATACGGTCCCCTGAGCACCGCCAGGAGTAATTCCTGAGTGCAGAGCCAGGAGAAACCCCTGAGCATTGCCTGGTGTGACCCAAAAAGAAAAAAAAAAGAAAAAGAAAAAGAAAAAAAGAAAACAGTAGAGCTGGTACAATAATTTGTACAAATTAAAACAGTTAAAGATCGCTTGTTATCTGATGGGATGGATCAGTCGAGAGACAGCAAAGGGGTTAAGGTGCTATATTCTGCACGTAGCCAACCCAGCTTTGAGTCTTGGCGCTATATGTGGGCCCCAGAGCAGAATCTGAGAACAGGGCCAAGGAAGAATCCTTGGGCTGGCTCTGGCTACCGTGCCATTCATATATATATATATATATATATATATATATATATAATTTATATATATTAAGGGGCCTACTTGCCTAGCTCCAAGACTAAAGTGCCTGCTTTGCAAGTCTGAGGCCAGTGAGACTTTGAGCTCAGGCAGTAAAGAATGCCTGAGAACAAGGGATTTTTATGACAGGCTTTTCTTTATTTCTTCTGCAATGTTCGGTTACGTGCTACTGCTGAGCTAACATCCAAAGCCCTTACTTTTTTATTCTTTAATAAGTGTGTTAAATAATGGATCTCATTCCCAATGAATGGAGACGTTACTGGTGCCCTTCGAACAAATCGATGAACAATGGGAAGACAAGTGACAAGTGACACATGCATTTATGTGTGTGCTTAACAATGTGTTCGTGGGAGCTCGTGTACTGCACATGCTGGATTTGCTTTCCAAACAATCGTCTATCAGGGCTGGAGTGATAGTACAGGGAGGAAGGCGTCTGCCTTGCAGGCAGCCAACCCCAGTTCGATCCCCAGCACGCCATATGGTCCCCAAGCCCACCAGAAGTCATCCCTGAACCCCACTCGATGTGGTCCCCCAAAATCCAACAAATAAATAGTAAAGCAATTACCTCTATAAATGCTCTAAGCATAACATCTTAGGCGATCACGTGAAAGAGAAAATGAGATTATTTCTGGTAATATATCATGTAAGAATTTTTTTTTTTCATTTCTTAGATGCTAAAATTTTTTGGCCTTGCCCAGCAGTGCTCAGGGGTCTACTCCTGGCCTGACGCTCTGGGGGCTGTGAGGGTTCTGGGGATCAATCCCAGGCATCCGTGTGCCAGGCCTGGACGCCAGCCCTCTGAACTGCCACTCAAGCCCCAGTTGCTAACACAGTTCTAAAGCACAGTTCAATTCAGATTAAAAAAAGACACGGATGAAAAGAAAGTATGTTCTTAGATGTGTTTTGAAATAGATGGTTTGAAAGCTAATACAGACTTTGTGGTCTAAATATATCACTCCTTTAGAGGGAGAACATATTGCTGGGAGGGGGATCCTTATAATAGAGCTTATGGCATATAGTAACTAAAAGGCTTTTTTTCCAGTGTTGGGGAATATTATTCAGTAGATCCAGAGAGAAGTCCTAAATTGGAAAAGCAGCTGAGTCCAAGGTCATCTCTCTTGTTTCCAAATATATCTTGAAACAAATGCAAGAAGGGCACTTTGCTGGGTGTTATCTGGACATATATAGTTTCAATCAAATTCTCTGAGAAGTGTCAGAATAGGAGCTGAACATTTGTTTGACATTGCCAAGTCACTTGCAAGTGGGTCTCTTAAAGGGTCCAGGCCCTCCTTGGTGAGCTGGCAATTATTATAGAAAAAGGAATTCTTTTTTCCTTCTCTCAAAAAAAAAAAAAAGAAAAGAAAAAACAAGCCCTAGTTAAGCACCAGAGCAGAATTTTTCTCACTTTTTTTTTAAAATCTACAGGAAATCATATAAACTTATAAAACTGTCTTCCAACAAAAATATAACTTTTAAATATTCTGTTTCTCAGCTAAATTCCTAGGGATTATCCCATCTTTTTCACACATTTGAAAATGTTACATCTAACAAAAAAAGTAAAGGGAATGAATAGAGTTGTAAATAGAATCAATGAGGAAAATGTTGAATTTGAATTATTGTAAGAAACCGAGGGAACAAATAATTGGCTCAAGCTTGGACTGCTTGCCTTTGTTTAAAAAAAAACAACTAACCAGGCTGAGTCCATGACAGAGCCCCCACCCCCAGCCAGGCTGAGTCCATAACAGCGGCCCCCGGGGGCCACCTGAGTCTCTCCAATGTGGGGCACTGCGTTTCCTCAAGGCCCGCAGAGGTAGAGACACTGGGAGCAACCGACCATTACCTACACACAGCGGTTCGCAATCACACCAACTCACACCCTTCAGTCTCGCTGCTCAGCGCCTTCCTGCCCGCCCGTGTCTGCTGGAACCATCAGGGGCTCTTGCTCCTCAGCGGGCCCGAGTCTACTGATGCTCCCGAAGGGTCTGACCTCGTACCATCTTCTCCCTGCCCAGACCGGTCCAGTGCAAAGTGATTTCCCTACTTTGAATTCCTGTAAGGCAACTCTTTACAATTCCAAAGTGCTGGACTGAAACTTTTGGAGACCTTAAGCCCTAAAAGACAAAAAGCTAGGGGAGTGCCTCTCCAGGCAATCTGGATTGGGGAAATACCAAAACAGACCCCTAAAATAAATGTTAAGGCAGTCTAATAGCGCCGAGGATTTCTGAAATATCAAATACATTTAGAAAACTGGGGGTGCATCTTTTGGCCTACTGCATAAGCCAGAGCTAAAGTCTGCTTCAATCTCATCCTGATAAGCACTGATCAAGCTCCTGAGAGGAGGGGTGCCTTCCCTGCTTGGTGGGTCAGAGACAGCAGAGGGCGGGAAACAGCCGCTTTCCTTCTCGCCAGCTTCGATGGCCCTTATTCTTGAGACCAACCTCGGGACCTCTTTCCCGAGGTCCACTGCCCGCCCCCCAACCCCGCGGTTCCTGTGGTGTTCCCTAGAGCTCTGTAAATGCTCTATAAATGAGTTTCTATTGTGCCACACGGCGGAGCACGCGGCTGCTCGGTTGAAGGCTGCTGTAATTCACCCAGGGACTCCAGCCCTCACTTCTGCTGCACCCTTCAGGGCTGACGTGAGGGTCCAGTACACCAAATTTCCAAGCCCCGGAGCTTGGCCCTGAACAGCAACTATTTCCCTTCCCACAGCAGGTGACTTACTGACCCAGAGGAGTCACCCATCCCCTGGACACCATGTCCTCCACTGCCTTCAGTCTTCCTCCTCTCACGCTTAGCAAATCTTAACTCCTCCTATTAAGCTCAGTGCAAGACCTACCTTTTCCATGAAACTTTCTTCAATCCTGTGTCAGAATTCATGTTTTTTTATTCTGCCTTCTTTAAAACATAGCACTTTAAAATACGTAAAATTAGGGGCGGAGTGATAGCCCAGCGGGTAGGGCGTATGCCTTGCGCGCAGCCGGCCTATGCTGGCCGGTTCGATCCCCAGCATCCCATATGGTCCCCCGAGCACCGCCAGGAGTAATTCCTGAGTGCAGAGCCAGGAGAAACCCCTGAGCATTGCTGGGTGTGACCCAAAAGGCAAAAAAAAAAAAAAAACGTAAAATTAGAGTCTTCTTGACTAGTTCTTGGAGAGCAAAACCCTGGTGACGTACCTTTAGTACTTAGCACGGTGTCAGGCACCCAGAAGGCGCCCAACGAGTATTCACGGGAATAATGAAGGGCACATTTATATTCTCCAATTGAGGAATAGTCTGCTTTTTGGGTTAGCCTTGTCATTTTAATATAAAAATGCCAAAAATAATCTACAAAATATTAAATGGATTTTTATTTAATCAAGTTATTTTCTTTTAGTCTAGCTCAATAACTTATTACAGTTAAATCTTTACGTTTCATTGTTACATTGTTCACAAAGTAAAAATAAAACGAAACTACTCTGTTTTAAGATAGAGACATCTGTTTTTTATAATTCCACAGAGAAAGATTTATTTACTTTTTAATTGTTTTTGAGTCACACCTGGCGATGCTCAGGGGTTATTCCTGGCTCTGCACTCAGGAATTACTCCTGGCGGTGGTCGGGGACCATATGGGATGCCGGGGATCAAACCCAGGTCAGCTGTGTGCAAGGCAAATGCCCTTCCCGCTGTATTATTGCTCCAGCCCAGAAAGACTTAAATTATAACCTATGAAGCATCTGTTTCCTCCAAAGCTATTAATTCTTTTTTTTTTTTTTTTTTTTTTTGCTTTTTTGGGTCACACCCGGCGATGCTCAGGGGTTTCTCCTGGCTCTGCACTCAGGAATTACTCCTGGCGGTGCTCAGGGGGACCATATGGGATGCCGGGATTGAACCCGGGCGGCACAGCCGGCGTGCAAACAAACGCCCTACCCGCTGGACTATCGCTCCGGCCCCTAAAGCTATTAATTCTTAACCACGTGTACTTATATGCACACACTTCTATTTTTTTTTTCCAGTGCCAGGTACTGAACTCACGAAAGACTCTAGAAATGAGTGTTTAGTTTTGGGGCCCCAGCCAGCAGTGCTCAGGGTCGTGCTCTTGGGACCAGGCACGGTGCTGAGGATTGATCTGCGGGTGGGAGTGGGGTGGGCATGTCCATGTGTAAGGAAAGCACCCATTTCCTCTACTGTGTCTTAGACGCCAAAGAAGGTATCTTATATATATATATTTATATATTTTTTTTTTTCTTTTGGACCACTCCTGCCTGTGCTCTGGGCTTACTCCTGGCTCTGTGCTCAGGGATCACCCCTGGCCATGCTCAGGGGACCACCTGGGTTGCTAGGGTCTGACGCTAATTGGTTGCATGCAAGGCCAATGCCCTACCCGATATGCTAGCATTCTAGCCCCAACACATGTATTTTTTTTTTTTTTTTTTTTTTGGTCACACCCTGCGGTGCTCAGGGGTTACTCCTGGCTCTTTTGCTCAGGAATTACTCCTGGCGGTGCTCAGGGGACCATATGGGATGCTGGGGATCGAACCCAGGCGGCATAGGCCGGCTGCGTGCAAGGCAAACACCCTACCCGCTGGGCTATCGCTCCGGCCCCCAAAACATGTATTTTTAATAGAATCATCTCATCTAATAAGTAGACCTATTTTTAACTATTTTGTATTGTTTGTTCTACAGGTACATTAAGTAAACACTTTAAAAGAGACATCACAGTGATTTCACGCGCTGCAGCTCATCAGAAGGGGTCTGTGTGCTAAGCATGTGAGCACTCCATGGAGCGCACAGCCCAGAGCACAGCAGTTAAGTTTGGATCCTGACCCTTCCGTAGCTGCCGCCGGAAATCTCTGCCTCATTTTCCTCTTCTGTAAGATGGGAATAACAGCACCTACCTCGTAGGGTTATGGGAGGTGATTGTGACTCCCCTCGATACTTCACATAAAGCACTCAGGGCAGGGTCTGGTCGCTACCAAGTGCTCGGGAACAGTCTAGCTGTGTCCAAATCACCAAGTGCTCGGGGATAGTCTAGCTGCGTCCAAATCAGTGAATCAGGATTACTATATTCACAGAGCTCCAGGGAGCTTTTCCCGATTCCTTTTGACCCAACTGCTATTTGAAAAAAAAAGTCCTTTCTCTGTAGTTTGCTTTGCTTTCAGACACACGGAACTAATCACGCTGTGCCCTTTACCAGGGCACAGGCTCCCCTGGTGAGGAGTGGCCGCACTGTGGAGCGACGGCTCAGGTTTCTGAACTGCTGAGAGGTTGGAAGAGATCCTGGAAGCTCCCAACCAGTAAGTGATTAAGGACACTCTGAAGTTCCTCCCGGCTCCCAGGTCTGGGATGGTTTATAGGTCATCGTGCGAGCAGACTTCCCGGGCTGCTCTGATGCTGAGGAGGAAACTCAGACTTCCACTCAAAAACAAAAATCTTTCATTTCCTCCCATGCTCTGAATAGTGATTTTCCACCGCAGTGAACCAAGCTGGGTGACTCAAATGTCTCAACAATTCTAGAAAGGAAATGAAAATTACTCGTGTCCGCGGAGAAAGTACTTTCAGCTTGCCAAAAGAGGGAGCATGGGAGCAAAGCGCATGTTTGTCCAAGTCTTAAAAAAACCACACAACTTGTTTGGATGAGGGCTGAAGTTTCTTTTCTTCTTTACAACCAACTTCCTCTTGTGAAGACTGTCTTAAGACAGGCCGGTCAGGGACGGAAAACACACTGGGCAGTCCCTGACCCTTCCCAGGTGAACCGCTCACCTCAGGCGGGGCTGCACTCACCAGAGCGCTGATTAACGTGACCTCATTAGCGGGAAGGGAAGGAGGAGGAACTACACCAGGAAACGGGTTTGACTTATTCTCAAAAAGCGCAGCTTGATTTCTCTGCTGGCAGCCATGTTATTTTTAAAAGAAGGTATTGTATATATAAGCTAGACTTTGCTTTTATCACAACTGGAGAAGTTCGCGATACAACCATCAGTGACCAAAAATGATTCATAAGGTGCTAACTTACCTCCTCCCTAGGGCTAAAGACTCCTTCATGTCAGGCAAGAGGGATGATGTAAGCGCCTAGAATCTTTTGCAGAAACAAGCCTTTAATTCACACTCATTAGTCATTCCCACAGAGTAAAGGCCTATGGAAGACAAAGACATTTCTACAACAACACACACAGACACACATCCATCCTGTAATAATGAGACAAGCACGAAACTATTTTTCCAATACAAAGTTTGATTTTGCCTCTGTACTGCCAGCTTTGGCAAACTACAAATCATGTATTTCAAATGCAAGTCAGAAGTACTGCAAATAGGGGCGGAGCGATAGCCCAGCGGGTAGGGCGTTTGCCTTGCACGTGGCAGGCCCATGCCGGCCGGTTCAATTCCTGGCATCCCATATGGTCCCCCGAGCACCGCCAGGAGTAATTCCTGAGTGCAGAGCCAGGAGAAACCCCCGAGCATCGCCGGGTGTGACCCAAAAAGCAAAAAAAAAAAAAAAAAGAAGTACTGCAAATTTACTTTGGCTCAGGGCAAGGCTCATTCTCCTATTTTACTGAAATTACCAAAAGGCACTGTTTTAGCTCTAGAGCAAACATACTTGGCAAACGCGCATGAGATTAACACGCCCAAACCAGGTTGGTCTCAAATTGGACAGAGTATACATTTGGTTTCATTTGATAGCTTAATGCAATGGCTTTTTATAATGAAAGCAAAGTGACAGTCTGTGGGCGTGGAAGACTGCCCAGTGGTCTCCAGCACATCTGTCCATGCAGAAGACCCAGGTTTGATTCCTGGCACCACACAGTCCCTTGAGAACCACTGGGAACAGCCCCTGAATACAGAATTGCGTAGGGTCCCAAACCCCAAAACACAGCCCCTCCCCCACTCAAAGACAGAATTAACCTCAAGAAAAAAGGACATGTTCTGAAATTTCTGGAGACCTGATTTCATTTCCACGTGCCTTTGAATAATGTTGAATAATGTTCTAGAAACCTGGTGGTTAATAGAGTAATAGCAGAAGAGAGAGTCTTCTTAAAGGACGGCCTCTCTGGCCGGATTATTCCCGAGCCAGCAGAGAAAGCGGGAGACGCAGTGGCCTTCGGAACGTGCAGTTTGCACAGTCAGCCCCACAAAAGTCGGCAATGCTGCATTCAAGGAGGAGGAAATCTGTGAACTGAAGAAGCAAATTTCACAGGCCACATTTTTCTCCTTTATTTGGGCCATCATGTAGAAGACAAGATTATTTTCAAAAATGATTAAGTGCTCTCATCAATTAGCCAACTAGAGTATCAGTCTTGAAGGGAAAATATAATAAGCAATTCCAAGTGCCAGCTGCCAAAAGATGTCTGAACCTGTTACAGCTTTTTAGCGTTCCAATCAGATCAGGGAAGAGTGGAAAGTCACCGCACAGAACCCAGGAAGCTGCTTTACTAAATGTCCAATGTTACATAAAAACTATAAATAACTCTGCACTTTCCGTTTTTTTAATTTGCTTTTCTTGAAGTAATAACGATGTTCTGCTCCAGCTAATAAAGTAATTTGGAGCTGCCTTATTGTTTAACCCACATACTCTTTCTGTGTCGAATAAAGATGGCAAGCAATAATTAAATCAGAATTATATGCATGCCTTGAAGTATCTGTCTTTAACAATTCTAAAAATTGTGAAGAGCACCAAAGACAATGAAGGCTACAAGAATTAATCAGTAAGTTGACTTTCCTATGGGGAATAACGTGTTTCTAAAGGGCATCTGATTCTTTCCAAATACATGCAAAGGAATGTATATGCTGCTAAAGGAACATCGCTCACTGCAGTTTAAAAATAATCATCTAGGGCGGAGGTGCCGGGGGGCGTGTGCCGGGGTGCCGGCCCCCCCCCCCCCGGCGGCGGAAAAAAAAAATAATCAGTAGCTAACACTGAACAAAAGTATTGTTAACATTCAGGCGTGTTCAGTGGAGTCTGTAGCCACACGATGAGACTCCCACTCCACTTGCTCCTCTTTAAATTCACTGTTGATCTTGTAGCTGACCTAAAGCACAGAAGCCAAGGTCTGCACTTAATCCCTTGCTCCAATGGCTGGAGACACAGTCCAGCAGGCAGGGAGTTTGCCTAGCAAGCGGCCAACCCGGGTTCGATTTCTGACATCCCATATGGTCCCCTGAGCACCACCAGGAGTAACTGGTGAGTGTAGAGCCAGGTGTGACCCAAAAAGAGAAAAAAAAAATCCTTGCCCCAATGAGAGGCAGAAGATTGTTGAGACCAGACTTAAACTATTCGATAATGCTCTGCAATTCTTTTCTCTCTCTCTTCACAATCTGTCAAGACACTTTTTTTCCCTACTTTTTCCTGGTCAGTTCAAAAAAACAAACAAAAATCAAGAAGCCAAGACTGCAAACATTCTACACGCCTGAGATTTTTGTTTTTGGGGGATTGGTGTAGGAGTGTGCGGCATCGAGTGCTTAGGGGTCACACCGGGCTTAGGGAACCTTATTTGGTGCTGGGGATTGAGCCTGATCCGGCCACACGCAAGGCGAGCACCTCCCCCTGGACTACGGCTCCGACCCCATCCCGCCTTCCTGAACTGCAGTTAGCATACCATCCTGTGCTGGTTTTTGTTTTTTTTTTTTTGCATCACACCCAGCAATGCCCAGGGGTTACTCCTGGTTCTGCACTCAGGAAACTCAGGAATTACTCCTGGTGGTGCTGGGGGACCAGATGGGATGCCGGGATCGAACCCGGTCGGCCACATGCAAAGCAAACACCCTACCCACTATGCTATCGCTTCGGCCCCCTATGCTGATTTTTTTAGCATACGATTAACATCTATTTCTATGAAAATTTTCAATATTTAAAACAAGGTCTAGGGAGGAGGGTGACAGGTCAGAGGGCTAGAGTTCATGCCTGGCATACACACAACATTAAATTCAATCCGTGGCACTGCATGACCCCAGAGCACCACTGGTTTCTGCTGGGCCCAAGGAAAGATGGCCATGGCCTTGGTGGCACCGCTGGGCCTGAGCAATGTCCAGCGGGTAAGGACCTTGCCTTGTACACAGCTGAGCTGGGCTCGGACCTGGGCATCCCACATGGTCTCCCAAGCCCTGCCAGGAGGCGATCCCTGAGCCCAGAGCTAGGAGTAATCCTGACATCTAATACAGTAGAATAACGGGAATGCTTACATTAAAAAAAACCACAATTTGACAAAATTATAATTTTAAAATAAAGTCATGATGTATGCACTGTTTTATTTGCCATTAAATTTACAAAGAGAACTATGTCATTCAAAACACTAAAATTTTGTGACATTTACAGATAAAAAAGAAACTGAAGTGAGACTGTTGGAACTGCTGAACTTCAGATAAACGTTTCTTCAAAACAAGAGATATTAGTTGCTAAAAGAGTCCTCTAAAGTTAAAAAAAGATTAAGAAACACAGTAAGCCATTGGGTTATTTATACTTAAAAGAAACTACATGTTTCTTACTGGACATATGTTTACATTTGTAGATAGTAAACTTAGTCTCCTGCCTCATAAAACTCAGAAGACACCACTGATGACTAAACCAAGCAAAACGATTCTCATTTTCAAACTAAATCTTAAAAACCTACATATACCTCAATATTACATTCCAAGAAAACTCAATAGGAAATGGCTATTCTGGAAGCAAAATGTCCAAGTCCTTTAAGAACTCTGAATTCCATCATGGGACGTGCTGAGAGTCAGTAGCCCACATGCGACTCGGACTCAGAGAACCAGGCGGTCCTCGCCTCCCTCCTGAATTACCTGGCCGATGGCCGCCTGGCCTTGCTGCCTCAGAAAGCACTGTTTCTTACACTCCATCAGCTGTTCAAAATCACGCCACATTTTCACTTGTTTCATATTTGGTCCATGACTTTCTCGTACAGCTTTTTGCTTTTCTCGGAGTTTCTAATATAAAAACATATAGAACAGAATAATTTAAAAATTAAATAAGAAAATTAAATCTCATACTACAGGGATTTACTTTAAATGATCTAATCAGAAAATCTGGGTATGTTTTGTAAGCGCAATAAATATTAAAGGAAACAAGGTTATCTTTTGATGAGTGAATACTAAGATTAAGAAAAATTAAATTTATGAAAAATATTTGACACCCCAAGGTTTGAGAGGGAAGGGGGAAATGAGGGGCATCAGGAAAGCGGAATGGCGTCATGGACAGGAAGAAGAACACAGACTTTGGAAGCCAAAAAACTTGAGTTTTCAACTTGACTTTGTGGTACTGTAAGACAATTTCTCTGGTTCTCAGTTTTCTCTATTATCAACTAATAAGACAAATAGTAAGGGCCAAATAAACTATCGACCTTGTGAGATTAGTTTTTACACAAAAACTGTGTGAAATTACTTGAAAAACTATCCTGTATTCTCTCTTATTAACTACTGTATTCTTCCCTGAATTGGAGCACATCAGACTGCGCACACGCTCCTCAGGGAGAAGCTGAGGGGTGGCGCGGTTCTCAGGGGCGCTGTTTACAGGCTGGTGGGCTTTACACGCAGGAGGCCGCGCCTGGAGCCCAGCCATCACAAGGGCCTGAAAATCACTGGGAATGACCGCTGAGCAACGTGCTAGGGACAGGCCCTGTGCACCACCATGTGCGCCCAGAATAAAGAAAATAGATACACAGTGCAAAGAGGTCCAAATCCTACAATTAAAAACTTTTAAAAAAAGTGTGTATAGAGGGGGGCCGGAGGCGATAGCCCAGCGGGTAGGGTGTTTGCCTTGCACGCGGCTGGCCCGTGCCGGCCGGGTTCGATCCCCGGCATCCCCATATGGTCCCCTGGGCACCGCCAGGAGTAATTCCTGAGTGCAGAGCCAGGAGAGACCCCTGAGCATTGCAGGGGAGCAAAGCAAAAAAAAAAAAAAGTGTGTATAGAGCCTGGGCTGAAACCCAGGGCCTGGCCAGCCAACCCCCCCCCCCCGCCTCAGAGTCATTGTCGCTGCTAACAGACTAGACGGTTCCTCCTGACACATTATTGCACTCATCTAACTGTAAGTCAACAGGCAGGAATAAGAAAACAAATAAAGACAGTAAATCACAAAAATATACTTTAGCTCCGAATTATGAGGAGTGAGGAAGATTTGTTGAGAGGAGGGACAAGTCAGAGACAAGGAAAGGAAAGAAAGGGGAAGAAGGGAGGAAGCGAGCAAGGGAAGCGAGCGACACGGGTCAGTGGAGCACTCGGGGGAACTCAACGTGACACGCACACTGACTCTGAGGACCTGACAGGCAGAGGACAGAGAGACCAGCCAGGAAGGAGAAACAGATGCCGCAGGCGTCCCGCATCTAACAGCTGAACTAAGAAACGAATGACAACACTGGCACTTGGTACTTGCCCAAACAAGAGAGACTAGACTAAGCTGCGACTCACAGGCTGAGTGGAAGCTCCCCCCGCAGGGGCTGGGTTGGATCCAGGCACTGCATAGTCCCCTGAACACCACAGGGATCAACCTTGAGCATGGAGCGAGGACCTAGAGGCCTCCACGCACAGCCGGGAGTGAGCAAAAAACAAAAGCAAGCCTCCACAATTAAACTAAAAGAGCGGAAAGAAAACAAGCAGCTTTCTGACCCCATGGCAGAATGGGGCTAGGCGCGGGGCTCAGAAGTATTATCTCTCAGGCTCTCTTAAAGGTTTTGTTTTTTTTGGCTTTTGGGTCACAGCCTGTGATGCTCAGGGGTTGCTCCTGGCTCCGCACTAAGGAATTTCTCCTGGCGGTGCTCAGGGACCCTATGGGATGATGGGAACTGAGCCCGGTTAGTCATGTTAAAGGCAAATGCCCTCCCTCACTGCACTATCACTCCGGCCCCAAGTAAGATTTTTTTAAAATTGCTTATATTGAAAGAATGTTTGTAGGGGCCGTAGAATAGAAGTGTTTTACAGAAGTGACTGACTCATAGTAGGACCTTTACTAAACAAGAGAATGCGTCCTTATCTTACTCACAGATGAAATATAACATGAAATACAACCTGGCAGTAACTTGAAAACATGGAGCTCATTATATGTTTCCCCAGCGGAGAGGCGAGGCGGAAGGCTGGGCAACAACCCCGCAGTACTTGACTCCTTGCCGTGTGCCTAGGGGTCACTCCTGGCAGTGCTCAGGGGCCATCCGAGATGAGCTGCAAGCAGGGCAGCACCTGAGCCCTGGCGTGTCTTTGCAGCCCCTCGTGGGCTTTTACTAGCTGCATCAAACTATTGCTTGAACTCTTGTTTATTTTTATTAGGAACTCCAGCCACTCCCCACAAGGGAAGTGTCCGCTGCTGAGCTACATCTCTGACCATGTGAATTCTGTTATTTAAAGCCATTTTTTTTCCCTCCCAAATTTATTAACCTTGACTTTTACAAAACTAAATTCCTATGGAAGAGTCTCAACTTTAAAAGGGATTAAGGGGTCCCGAGTGATAGTCCAGCGGGTAGGGCGTTTGCCTTGCATGCAGCTGACCCAGGTTTGATCCCCGGCATCCCATAGGGTCCCCCGAGCACTGCCAGGAGTAATTCCTGAGTGTAGAGCCATGAGCAACCCCTGAGCATCGCCAGGTATGACCCAAAAGGCAAAATAAATAAATAAATAAATAAATAAATAAATAAAATAAAAAGGGATTAAGGAGGATACAAATTCCTCCTTGAAAACCACTATTCAACCTTTTAAAGAATAACAATGTTGTACCAACTATGGAAACTCAGACACACTCAACAGTATATTCTTACCTTCCCAAGGTTTTCCTGCTCGGCAATATTTCTGGTGTATTGTTCCCTAGGGAGTCAACAGAACGATTTAGTTTCAATTTACTTCAGCTAACGTGATCCAGTAAGTAAATTATAAATTAGAGTCTAAGTATATTCGGCAACGTGGTTTAAAGTACTAGAGTCAGGGTGGGAGCGACAGCACAGCGGGGAGGGCATTTGCTCTGTGCATGGCAGACCCAGGGTCGATCCCCGGCATCCCATATGGTCCCCTGAGCACTGCCAGGAGTAATTCCTGAGTGCAGAGCCAGGAGTGGCCCCTGAGCATTGGCAGGTGTAACCCCAAAAGCAAACAAATAAAAATAAATAAAAATAAATAAAGTACTAGAGTCAGAATGAAACCCATTATCAGACACTCCCCATTTTAGTCATTTGTTCAGTAAATAGTCATTTAAAAAGGGGGAAAAAAGGCAAAGCACAAAATAAGAAATTAAGAGGATTAAAATGTTAAATACCATTTCTGCTTAATCTGCCCTTAAAACAAAAGGAACACATTTACTTAAATAACACTTTGATTTTTGAAGAGATTTGCAGCAAGGAGGAAGGATACACATTGTAAATAACAACTAACTAGCATCTAACCCTGTAATTCCACTTCTAGGAAACCATCCTACACAAAAAACTCAAAATTTCATGAAGATAAAAGGAAGGGCTATTTATTTAAACGAAGACCTGCAAACAAACTAAATGTGAGCAGGGAAGAGGAGCTTAATGGTGGCATAGCGGTTCAAACGAACAGCACAGAATAATGAAAGTCAAGGACAGATACCTGGGGGGTGGGAAGGACCGGACAAAGCAGTGAGAGCAGAGGCTGCCTGTAACTTTACCTCAGCACCCACACAAGCACCCAGAGCTCTCCGCGGTAGGCCCAGAGCAGCGCCGCCGGAAGGTGCACCCGCCAACTGGCCCAA
This sequence comes from Cryptotis parvus, assembly GCA_021461705.1. NCBI lineage: Eukaryota > Metazoa > Chordata > Mammalia > Eulipotyphla > Soricidae > Cryptotis > Cryptotis parvus. The sequence goes on along the minus strand of JAJIBD010006996.1, from coordinate 22,529 downwards.
TCCCCAGCACCCGTCTGGTATCCTGAGCCCTGAGTGTGGAGCAGGAGTAAAACTTGAACATCGCTGGGTGTGGTCCAAAATCCTCCATGTATTTACTAACTTATGTGTATTAAGATATATTAGTAAATGTGTGGAAAATACGCAATTTTGTTTTGTTTTGGTTTTTGGCTCACTCCAGGGGTTCCTCCTGGCTCTGCACTCAGGAATTACTCCTGGTGGTGCTCGGGGAACCATATGGGATGCCGAGGATCGAACCCGGGTTGACCGCAGGCAAGGCAAACACTCTACCAGCTGGACTATCACCCCGGCCCCCATCAATAATGCATACCGAAATCTTTTTTTTTAAATTTTTTTATTATACTACAGTGAAACATACAATTACAAAGGTGTTCATAATTGGTTCTTGGTAATACAGTATACCAGCACCCATCCCTCCACCAGTGCCCCATTTCCACCACCAATGTACCCCACCCCCTCCCGCCCACCCCCATGCTGCCTTAATAGCAGGTACCCCAGTTTCCTCTCTTTCTCTCTCTGTCTCTCTCTCTCTGTCTCTGCATCTCTCTCCCTCTTATTTTACACATTGTGGCTAGCCCTGCAGGTATTTAGAGTTTATCACTTAAGTCTCTTTGTGTATATTCAATGGTGAGTTTTAATCTGCCATTACCATTTCCCACATTTAGTAAAACACTGGTATCTATTTATGTCGTATTAATGAATGCAGTCATTCTATATCTGTCCTTTTCCTTCTGACTAATTTCACTCAGCATGATAGTCTCCATGTCCATCCATTTGCAGGTAAATTTCATAATTTCATCTTTTCTGACAGCCGCATAGTATTCCATAGTCATACCGGAAATCTTAACAGGCTCGATATTTTATGAGACCTGCCTTTAAACCCATGTTCTCCATTGAACACGCATCTCCCTGCTGGTCTCGAGGTCCCTTTACTCGCCTTCTCCACTCTGGAGAAGCCCCTCCTGTCTCTTGAATTTATGGACTTTCTCTCTCTCCTCTCTCTCATATATTTATGTACTTTCTCTCTCGCCTCTCTCTCTCTCTCCACATATACTTATGTACTTTCTCTCCCTCTCCCTCTCTCACATATACTTATGTTCTCTCTCTCTCTCTCTCTCTCTCTCTCTCTCTCTCTCTCTCTTTCTGCTTTTTAAAGGGGTCACACCCGGCAATGCTCAGGGTTACTCCTGGCTCTGCACTCAGGAATTACTCCTGGCGGTGCTCAGGGAATGATATGGGATGATGGGGATCGAACCCAGGTTAGCCGCATGCAAGGCAAACCCCTACCCATTGGACTAACTCTCTGAACCAACCTCACATTTTTCTAAACACGTTTCATTCAACAAGAAACTATATCGCTTCACTAAAAACTAAATCAATACCAATATTTAGAAGAATGGCAATGCAGACCACATTCAATTTCTTTTGTGTACTTCATAATGGTTACTGTCACCATGAAAATTTCTTTCATGAGATTAAAAAATTGTGGGGGACCGGAGAGATAGAGTGGGAAAGGCACTTGCCTTGCATGAGGCATACCCAGGTTCAATCCCTGGAGCCCCATATGATCCCCCAAAACCTGTCAGGATTGATCCTTGATTGCAGAACCAGGAGTCAAGCCCCGAGTAGCACTGGGTGTGGCCCCCAAACAAAAAAGATTTAAAAATAGCATTTTAATGTATATGTAAAATATTCATAATATTGCACTATATTTTAATACAAAGAAGGTGGGGCCGGAGCGATAGCACAGGGGTAGGGCATTTGCCTTACATTTGGCCAACCCCCGTTTGATCCCTGGCATCCCATATGATCCTCCAAGCACCGCCAGTAGTAATTCCTGAGCAAAGAGCCAAGAGTAACCCCTGAGCGTCTCCGGGTGTGACCCAAAAAGAAAAAAAAAAGGTAAGAGAGACCATAGACCTCAAATTTACATGGAAACAGATGTTTTTGTGTAAAGTTACAATTCAGTATAAAAGAGGAAATGAAATAACAAACCTGGGAATGTAACCCACAAAGATTAACTAGAGCAGTCTAAATGAAGACAGATTTGCATTTATACCAAAAATGGCTATAAAAGTGAATAATTAAAACAGGAGAATGACAATCAAGAGTAACCAAAGCCAAACAGAGTTAAAGCAAAAGTAGAGGGCTGGAGGGGGCCAGAGAGATGTACAGTGGGCAGGTGCTTGTTTTACACGCGGCTGGCCTGGGATCAATCCCCGGCATCCCACATGGTCCCCTGAGCTCTGGCAGGAGTGATTCCAGAGTGTTGAGCCAGGAGTAACCACCTGAGCATCACCAGGTGTGGCCCCAAACAAACAGACAGAAAGGGCTGGAGCGATGATAAGCAGGTAGGTAGCACGGCTGGCCTCGCATGGGCAAACCTGGGTTCAATCCCCAGGACTCCACCTCCCCTCCCTCAGGGGGCTTCCTGGGCACAGGTTCCTTGGTTCCACTGGGTGTGGGCCAAAAAACAAGAACAGAACAGCAAAGCCAGAATGTTGTGCACTGGAACGAGAGTGAAGTGAGAAACACTGTCCGGAGGAACCTTCATCTGCCCTCAAGTAAGTTGCCTTCCTAGGTCTTCCGGTGAAGCTGCTAGACTGATTTCAGTGACATCCTGCTCAAGAGAGGACGAACGGTTTACAGGACATTAAGAACTTCTAGGATGGCTGAGAGCTCACTGGTGCAGCGCCTGCCTGCATCTGGGGGGCTGCACTGGATCAGGCCCTCTAGGCTGCCCCCACCCCCGCATCGCAGGATGTAGGGCACTAAAAAATTGGTTTATCCTTTATTACTCTAAGTATAAGGGATCTCTAAGTCATTTTATTTATTTTTAATTTTTATTTATTTATTTAGTTTTTGCTTTTTGGGTCATACCCGGCGATGCTCAGGGGTTACTCCTGGCGATGCTCAGGGGTTACTCCTGGCGGTGCTCGGGGGACCATATGGGACGCCAGGGATTGAACCCAGGCCGGCACAGGCTGGCCGCGTGCAAGGCAAACGCCCTACCCGCTGGGCTATCGCTCCGGCCCTCTAAGTCATTTTAGAAGTTACACATATAATTTTTTTTTCTCAAGGAAACAACAGGCTAAAGTTGTTTGTTTTGTTCTGGGGTAACACCTGGCATGCTGAGGTCTTATTCCAGGCTCTGTGCTCAGGGATCACTCCAGGCTGGTTTGGAAGACTGTACAGGGTTCTGGGGACTAGACCGGGGTCAGCTGAGAGCAAGGCAACTGCTCTACCTGCTGTACTATCACTCTGGCCCCTAATGCTCTTTTTTACTAGGGAGAGGTCTCCCAAGTACTCAGTGCTGAGCATTCTGAACCATACTCAGAAAATTAGATCAGAGAGCTCCATGCTTAGGCTGGCGATATGGTGCTTCTGGGTCTGGAGGTGCTTGGGGCTGTGAGGACCACTCCATGGTGCTCAGGGGCCACCAGGGCCGTACCTGACAGTGCCTGGGGGACCACGTGGTGCTCGGGACCCAGAGCATGGACCACATGTGCCTCTGACTGCTGAGATTTCTCTCTCGACCCCTGGGCTGAGTTCTTTTCCCACAACACTCATAAGTAATTTTTTTTTTTTTTGCTTTTTGGGTCACACCCAGCGATGCTCAGGGGTTACTCCTGGCTCTGCACTCAGGAATTACTCCTGGAGGTGCTCAGGGGGCCATATGGGATGCCGGGGATCGAACCCAGGCTGGTACAGGCTGGCTGTGTGCAAGGCAAACGCCCTACCCACTGGGTTATCCGCCTAGCCCCTTAAGTAAGTTTTTTATTCAGTAAATTGATACAGGAATTAACTACTGAACAAATGGTATGCATCAAGCTGTCCTACCTAGGATTTTAAGAAAAACACAAGACAGAGGTCTGCCTTTCAGGAACTCACGCTACAAGATTTCTCAACCACTGCTGACATCATTATCTTTAGCTTCATTATCTGTGACACACATTGTTCTCTTTATATTCTAGGCGAGGAAGTAATCTGCCTAAGGCATACACCCGGAACTAGAAAAACCAGATTAGACACGAAATTTTCTCAATCCTTTCTAAGCACTTTGGAATAAAATTTACTGTTCTTTAAATAACATTTGTTGATAATCCTTCAAAGCCAAGGTAATTTCTTACCTAAAAGTACCACAGAAGAAGTAGAACAACAATAAAAATATTATGCCTCTAACCTAAACAATAAAAATAAAACAATAAAAATATTATGCCTCTATCTTCAGCACCCATTTCACTTTTTGGGGGTGGGCGTGGTGCCAGGAACCCGTGGGCCTCACACTCGTCAGGCAAGAGCTCTATCACTGAGCCATACTGCAGGGCCCTTTTCTGTGTGTTTTGGGTCACACCGGCAATGCTCAGGGCACTCCTGGCTCTGCACTCAGGAATTACTCCCGGGGACCCTATGGGATGCCGGGGATGGAACCCAGGCCGGCCGCGTGCAAGGCAAACGCCCTCCCGCTGTGCTGTCGCCCAGCCCTGCAGGGCTGCTGCTTTAAACATTCATCAGTGAGTTGAGAGTGCAATCAGTTCTATTTAATTATTAATAATCTTTTTTTTCTCATGTACTAGTCATTGTATCACTTGTATCACTTGTCTTCCCGTTCATCGATTTGCTCGAGTGGGCGTCAGTGACGCCTCCATTCGCTGAGAATGAGGTCCATTATTGTTACATTTTTGGCATATCAATACACCACAGGTAGCTTGCCAGGCTCTGCCGTGGCTCTGGGTTCATCCCAGTCTTTTTTCTATGTCAGACCATGCACCATCCAGGGCCCACAGGGCAGAGCCCTGGGTATAGACAAGCCTGTCTCCTGTCTGCCACCTGCTGACGTAGCCAGACACCACAGCCACACCTGCAACACCTCAAGGGGCAAGCAAGTGTTTTTCTACAGAAACACTAGGACATTGGGGTCTTTTGTTCTTTTTTAGGCCACTCACCCAGCAATGCCCAGGGGTTACTTCAGATTCTGTGCTCAGGAATCACTCCTGACAGTGCTCAGGGACAATGTGGAGTGCAAGGAATTAAACAAAGATTGGCCACATGCAAGGCAAACACCCTACCCACTGATTATCATCTCTCAGTTCAGAAATGTCTATTTTTAAAAATGTATTTATGGAGCTGGAGCAATAGTCCAGTGGGAAGGCATTTGCCTAGCATGTGGCTGACCTGGGTTCGATCCCCGCCATCCCATAAGGTCCTCTGAGCACTGCCAGGAGTAATTCCTGAGTACAGAGCCAGGAGTAACCCCCGAGCATTGCCTGATGTGACCCTAAAAGCAAAAAAAAAAGTATTTATTTGGGGCTACACTCAGTGGCGCTTAAGACCAAACAGAGGCCTCCCACGTGCAGAGTATGCACTCCAACCCTTTGAGCTATCTTCCAGATACCTAAAAAAATGTTTTAATAATAATGAAGAGAATGTGGGGACCAGAGAGATAGCACAGTATGTTATCTCTGTCTTGCCCTGTACTCAGTTGACCTGGGTTCAATACCTGGCATGCCACAAAGTACTCAGAGGCCCACCAAGAGTGACCCCTGGCCACAGAGCCAGAAGCTAAGCCCTGAATACCACTGGGAGTGGCACCCCCAAAAAACCTCACATTTTTCTAAACATATTGCCTTAAATACAACAAAAAAATTGTTTTTAATTAAAAACAAAAACTTATGCCTTCCAAGTGTGTGACAGTTTGGTTTCTGGGCTGGTCTTGCAATCATCCATGGCTATACTGGGACGCCGCCAAACAGAAAACTTGATAAAACTTATTCATAAAACATCACAGATAAGAACATGCAGTGATCAAATATGAAAAGGACTGTGCTCACCTGACCGCCTTTCTCTTTTCCTGCTGACCAGAGGAGACGACGCCTTCATCTCATCGGCAGCACGGCGAGCTGCACTTCTAGGTTCTAAGTGGAAAAGTTTTAGGACGTTAAGTCCTTGATACCGAAAAAGCTCAGAAAAGCTTTGATTCACTTTCTTTGTCTTACCTTAATCATACAATTAGTATAATGGTATTTACTTTCTTCTTGAAGGCATTCTTCACGGAGCCCTCTGACTTCCTGTAATATACAACATATGATTCTATTTATTTTAGTTTTGTTTTTTGAGCCACACCTAACAGTGCTCAGGGACTACTCCTGGCTTTGTGCTCAAGATTCCCCAGACTCCTGAGGGGCCTCCAGGAGCGTGGGGACCGGCCATATGTGGTGCAGGGACTGAACCTGGGTCAGCTGCATGCAAGGTAAGTGCCCCACCTGCTGTGCTAGCACTTGAGCCCCACAACATAACTTAAAGAGAGCAAAACTACTGAAAAAAATAATCAGAGAGGATGACTTTTTTTTTCCTGCTTTTTGGTGACACCTGCCAATGCTCAGGGGTTACTCCTGGCAGTGCTCAGGGACCATATGAGATGCTGGGGATCGAACCTGGGTCTGGCCGCATGCAAGGCAAACACCCTCCCCGCTGGACTATGGCTCCACCCTAGCGGATGACTTTATACAATAAAAGAATTACCATCGGTTAATTTTTCTTGTGACTATAATTTTGTTTACTATGACTACAAAATTGATATCTGTCCTAGAGGTACTTATGTGATCTCAAATCCTTTGGGTTTGATGATTCACTGTGTCCCCAGCACTGTGCTAGGTCTAGGAATACAGCAAGAGCCTGATCGCTAGGTCCCTGCTTACGCCTCCTACTCGACTCCAGGAAATAAACAGTTTCGTCTGAGAGTAAGTGCTATAAAGAAAATCAGCAGCAAGATGCTTAGGATCACTGAACAGTCACTGTTAGCATGATCAGAGGTGTCTAGGGAGGAGGTGATAAATTAGGCTGCGATCCAAAAGATGAAAAGGAGAGCAAGGCAGAGGTGGGAGCAGAGTGTTGCAAAAAGAAAAGCTGAGGCAAAGCTCACAGTGGGAACAGGTCGGCCTGTTTGAAGTTTAAGAAAAAGGCTGGAGGGGTCGGAGCGATAACACAGTGGGCAGGCGTTTGCCTTGTACACAGCTGATGGCATTCCATATGATCCCCCAAGCACTGCCAGGAGTAATTCCTGAGCAAGAATCAGGAGTAACCCCTGAGCATCACCGAATGTGACCCAAAAAGCCAAAAAAAAAAAAAAAAAGGCTGGCGGGGCGAGCCACAGCACAGCAGGTAGGATGTTTGCTTGGCACAAGGTCGACCCGGGTTCGATCCCTGGCATCCTATATGGTCCCCAAGCACCGCCAGGAGTAACCTCCTGTGCTGAGCCCTGTGGTAAAGAGAGAGCACACAGATCGGAGGTTTATGAGACCACAGTCTGGGAGTTAGATTCCAGTCGCAACAGGAAACTACTAGGAGGTGCCCAAGTTTTCACCCAGGCTTCACTGGCTGCACATGAAGAATAAGTTTCTGGGGTGAAGACTAGAAGGTGAGTACAGACAGTGCAGGAGCCTGGAGAAAACGAGGGGCCTGGACTGGGCAGCTGCAGCACAGATCAAAGCGTGCACTTCAGACTGACAAAATAAAGCCCTGGAGTTAAGAATCAAACTCAGGAGCAGAGGGCAAAGACCTGGACTGTTCGGACAGCGGCACGGCGAGCTATACCTACAGGCCGTTCCTGCTGCGAACCTGCAGTGCGAACTGCCCCCCTTACCTGTTCGAGCTTGGGGCGGTTGCTCCCGAGGCCGCGGCACAGCTGTCATACTGGGATTTCTTTTCATCACACTCCTGGGTTAGTTCCTGGTAGGAAAAGGGTAAATAAATAGGCCTAAAATGAGGCTGAAACAATGCATGCCCTTGTCAGCCTTGTAACTTAACTCTAAGCTTCTTGGCATCACACTAACAATGCTCGGGGCTGCTGCTGGCCTTACACTCAGGAATTCCTCCTGGTGGTACTTAGGAAACCACATGGGATGCCAGGGATTGAATCTGGGTCATCTGGTGGCAAGGCAAATGCCCTACCTGCTGTACTATCGCTCAGGCCCCACTTCCTGGCATACTTCTGTATATAACCATTTGGAAAATGTGACAGAAAAAGGTGCTGATTAAAAAAAAAATCTACCAAAAATTGAATTGTGTGTCAGGGTCTTTGTGAGGAGTTGGGGAAACAAGAGTGAACTAAACAGTCCAAACCCTTCCTCTCAAGTGCTGTCCCGACTACGCAAACAAGCTGTGAATGCTCTTCTGGGCGAATGACAGGTCACAGGAACACATGGATTCTCACCGTGTGTGCTCAGGTTTGGGGACCACTGGGACAACTTCCTGGAGAAACTGATACCCAAAATCAAAGTGATCACTAAGGATTGGTGACAACAGTTAGGGAAAGGCAGACAAGGAAAATGCTGACAAAGACGGAATATTATGTATAGGGTTTAGAAGAAATATTTGTGAAAAAAGATAAACTATTTAGGAGTCACAAATAATTTTCCTTTTTTTTTCCTTTTTGGGTCACACACAGCAATGCTCAGGAGTTACTTATGGCTCTGCACTCAGGAATTACTCCTTGCTGTACTGGGGACCATATGGGATGCCAGGGATCGAACCCAGGTCGGCCGCATGCAAGGCAAATGCCCTACCCACGGTGCTATCACTCTGGCCCGCAAATTATTTTCCTATGGTAGAATATGTATGTGAAATATTTGAAAAGAAGACGAAAACTTCAGCATACTTGACCGATACCGTAAACCATCTAATTGAGCTTTATCCATGATAATAACTGAATTTCCCAACCACCCCTTGAGGTGGGTATTGCTATTCCTCTGTTCTTAGAGAATTCCAGAGAGTTCAAGTGTCTTGTCTGTACTTGGAAGGAGCTATCAGAAGTGAATTCTGACTATGGGAATAGATTCAAACTTTTCTGATATAACATTTTGAATAAGATACACTAAAAAGCTCTGCTTGTAAGCATCTAGAAAGACTTAAAGTGCCTACAAATACTTGGTAAGGTGGAGCTAGCCTTTCAGTACAGAGCTGACACGAACTCTCACGTAAGGAAGGGGGATCCGTTACAGGAACAAGATACGACTGCGGTTCCCCCGGTGAAGAGCTAACGGAGGGAACATGTCCAGGCAGGGCAGAAGACAAAGTCTCAGCCTGGGCAGAATATGAAATCAGAATCCCATAATTCCAAGTTGTTTTTCAAAGTGGAACCGTGAGTGAAGGGCTAACAGCAGGCCACCCGCTGAGGAAGTCGTGGTTTCACAAGGCAGTTTTCCTAGGAATGGGTTAGTTTCCATGAGTGGGTAGGGTAGGGTCCCTTTCTCATGAGAAACTCCATTTTGTTTGAGGTGACTAGAGTAGTACCAAAAATTGGTGGGGAAAAGCGGCCTTTATGTACCAAAGCCAACTACTGACACATAGGCTCTCCTGAGAGAGAGCTGTACAGACCCTAAGTGGTAGGACAGGCAAGAGAGGCTGATTTAGGTCCCCCTTGGGTCTTGCAATGAAAGGAAGATGCTTTAGTGCAAGTCTGGAACTTTATTTTTATTTTATTTATTTATTTTGCCTTTTTGGGTCACACCCGGCAATGCTCAGGGGTTACTCCTGGCTCTGCACTCAGGAATTACTCCTGGCGGTGCTCGGGGGACCATATGGGATGCCGGGATTGAACCCCGGGCCAGCATAAGCCGGCCGCGTGCAAGGCAGATGCCCTACCCCTCTGGGCTATCGCTCCGGCCCCAAGTCTGAAACTTTCTATCGTGACCTCCTTTTGCCAGAGAAAAAGCAACATGGGTGAGGGCCACCGGAAAGAACCTCAGATTCATTGGACGACAGATACTAAATTAATTTTTTGGTTGTTGTCTATCAGAAAGCAAGAACCCCCTGGAAGGGGCTGAGGGACCATCGCGGGTACAACAGGGGATCAAACATGCGTCTGTGTGCAAGGCGGGCACCCAATGCGCTGTGCTACCTCTGACTCCCAATGCAGAAACAGTTTCCAGGGGCTGGAGAGATAGTACAGGGTACGGCTCTTGGCTTGCATGTGGCCAGCCCTGGTTCGATCCCGCCACCACATATGGTTCCCTAAGCAGTGCCAGGTCCCTGAGCAGTCAGGAATAAGCCCTGAGCACTGCTGGGTGTAGCCCCAAACCTGCCACCACCCCTTCCTTTAAAGAAAAGAGCAGAGCCCTGGTTTCCAGGTAAAAGCACCTTCTGCTTGCCACAACGATCACATTTGCACCCACTTGGCTCCTCGAGCTGCTGCAGGCCACTAACCTAACGTTACCGCCCCAATGTTGGCAGATGCGGAGCTTTACCCTGGCCACAGAAAGTGACTTCATATTTATGGCGCTCCTGTGCATATGGCTGAAAGCTAAAATTCCATCTTGCTGCAGCCATGATTTCACTTTAAACTCCTTTTTCTTCTCACCCCAATACTCGGTGACAAAGGAAATCGCACAAGCATAAACCCTCAGAGGTCATAAACTCTCTTTCGTAGAAGCACAACAATAAAATACTAAAAACAGTGAGAACAATAATTTGTTTTCTGAAAGCCACCTAAGTAAAGTGGTCTGAACAAGTATATCTGAGTCAGATGGACACTGAAAGCGTGTGGGGCCGGAGAGAGCACCACAGGTAGGGCACTGGCCTTGAATGCCGTTGGTCCGGTTTGATTCCCAGCATCCAATCTGAGCCCTGAGCACGCCAAACGCGATCCCTGAGCACAGAGGCAGGAGTACAAAAGAAAAGTCAAGCTACCACAAATTCAGACTTACTTGGCATTTCTGACGCAACTGTCGCAGCTCTTTATAACTGGGGCTAGCGCTGACTTCTTCTCAGATACCAACGAATTCAGCTTTTTCACCTGTCATTTAACCGAAAGAAATAACATAAAAATTTTTAAAATAGTATCAAAAACTGGGAAGAAGAGAGGAACTGAAACTTCTTCCAAGAACACCCAGACAGACGGCTAACAGGTATTTGAGGACAGGCCCGCATCACTCGGCATGGGGAGCCGCAGATGGAAAGCATCAATGAGTCACCCCCACACGTGCAAGAAATAAAGCTCAGGCGGAAGTGCCACTGGCGGCAGGCGGTGGGGAGGCCCTGGGGGTCCCGGCCGCGGCGCTCCCGAGTGTGGCAGACAATGACTCAGGAGAGGCTGCAGCAGGCTGGTGCTGATGAAGCTGACTCAGCACATTTGGGCTGAATAAATCCCTAAATTTGAAGACACAAACACACAAATAAACAAACAAACACAAACCTATGACAAGCTGCACAACTACAGGAATGAAAAAAATCCCAAGAGATTGATTGATATACACAGAAGAGGGAATCTGAGCTCTGCACTGAAAACCGAGGCTGCACACACAGGCGAGCTCAGGGGCAAGCCCTCACCAGCCCTCACCATCTCCGACATGCCGTCCAGCGTCCGTCCCTTCAGCTCGCCCACCTCGCTCTTTAGTGCAGACACTCTTTCCAGCTCTTCCTGCGTGTAACTATAGCCAGAAATGCCCTTTTTCTCCTCAATAGTTTGCTGAAATGAAAGAATAAAAAAGAGGTCCAAAAATAGCAGCCACAAAATGGGTATCAAAAACTTGATGATTCCTTAAGAAATATAAATATAATTATATTTAATTATAATATACAATTATATTTAATTTATATATGATTTATTTCCAATAAATTTCTATTTAAATATATATTTATATTTAATTATACACTCATATATGATTGATTTAATTATATTAATTATATCAATATATTATAATAAATATATAATTATAGTGTATTTGATATGCCCAAAACAGTAAGAATAATGGACCTCATTCCCAACAAATGGAGACATTACTGGCACCCGCTCGAGTAAATCAATGAACAATGGGAAGACAAGTCATACAAGTGATATAATTATATCTATATTTAAATATTAACATAATATTTATATTTCTTAATTATAATTATATTTCTTAAACTTTTATAATTATATAAATAACTTATATTTATATAAGTTATAAATATAATTCCTTAAGAATTACCATTTTAACAACCAAGATTTTATTTTTATTTTTAAACATTTTTTTTATTTTTTGCTTTTTGGGTCACACCCAGCTAAGCTCAGGGGTTACTCCTGGCTCTGTGCTCAGGAATTACTCCTGGCGGTGCTCGGTGGACCATATGGGATGCCGGGGATTGAACCTGGGTCAGTTGCATGCAAGGCAAACGCCCTATCTGCTGTGCTATTGCTCCAGCCCCAACAACCAAGCTTTTAAAGAGTTGGTTTAGAATTCCAAAAAAATAATTTATGAATAGCTAAATACCTTTGTATGTTACAAACTAAATTTTACTTGGCATTTTCAGGTGCATAAAAGTATTTCTACTTTTTTTTTTTTGCTTTTTGGGTCACACCTGGCAATGCTCAGGGGTTACTTCTGGCTCTTTGCTCAGGAATCACTCATATCAGTGCTTGGGGGACCATATGGGATGCTGAGGATTGAACCCGGTCGGCTGCATGCAAGGCAAACACCCCCCCCCGCTGTGCTATTGCTCCTGCCCAAAATATTTCTACTTTTGACCCTAAAATACTGCTCTGCTATTTAGCACAGAACCTAAAACATAGGAAACACTCAATAAATATTTGGTGAGCAAATGATTTCTCTTACTGAAGTACATCAAATCTTGTAAGTTTCATTATTGATTGTAGAGTGTTAATAACTAATTTAAGTTTCAGATTAACAGCAGTAGTGTCTCCAGTGCTTTCTAAGAATGTGCGATTTAGGGCCTACCCATAGGAGAACTCATGGAGACCCACCCTGCAGCAGTCTTTTTTCAAGTTCGGCCCAGGTATGCTGATCCAGAGACTCACAGACCTGGGGGCAGAGCTGCTACGGGCTCTCCCTGTGCCCAGCTGCTCACGAGGCACCGGGATGGATGGCAGGTTCTAGCCCTGACCTGCCACCCCAGCAGAGCCTCGCAAGCCAAACGACTCCCCACTCCATGAGGGCCACCATTTTCCACACCCGGACTTCCCTCTCAGTCAGAACTCCACCCAGCAGAAGAGCCTATCACAGCCCGGCGCGGTTCATCAATAAATGCTGGAGATCAGAGGTGCCTACAAGAGTATGCCACCCGCACGGCAGAGCCTGGCAAGCTACCCATGTTGTATTTGATATGCCAAATACCAGTAACAATTATAGACCTCATTCCCATGACCTGATGGAATGGTTTGAGGCTCTTTATGATCCTGGAGCGAGTAGATGCCCTTGGGCTCTACTAGCATGAGACATGACATATGGAGATGTTACTGGTGTCCACTCGAGCAAATCGAAGATGAACAGGAAGACAGTGATAGTGAAATGATTTCTTATTTGTGTAATCAACTCCATTTGCATTCACTCTCTATCCAATGTTTAGTATCTACCTAAACATGCCTAGAACTGTTTAGCACACCAGATATGTTGTGTGTTCTACACAATGATAAACAAAACAGGAAGGAAAAGCCCTTTCTCACAGAGCTTGCTCCTAGTGAGAGTGAGAAAACAAGCAATAAGTAAACTCCGGTGAGAGATGAGTATGGACTTGGAAACTCAAATAACAGGTGGCTGGAGAAGGTGTGCAGGGAAGAAGACAGTTGAGCAAGGCCCTGAAGGAAAGCAAGGGGCACGCCAGCAGACACCAGGACCCTCAGCAAGAGAGACACGTGCAGAAGCAGACCCCACCTTTTCAAGACAAGGTTTAGGACGAGACCAACGCTGCTGAAACTGAGAACTAGGTGAGGCAGAACAAAGGGTCCCAGGGGAATAGGGTCTGCTGAGACATATTCACTTTACATCCACCGTCACTGGCATTCTCAAAAGCGCTTTACTGTAGATGACAGATTATGTTGCCGTTTATTTTTAGGCAGTAAAAGGCACCTGGACTGTTTAAAATGAGGTCAGGAAAAGGCCATGAGGGGAAGGCGGGGGGGAGACGGCCGGTCTCCTTTTGTCTGTGCTCAGAGGCCATTAGTGGCCCTGAATGATCATTTTCTGTGCTAAGATCCAAGAGGGACAAGGATGGGGCAGGAATGCTGGTTAAAAGACTATTCCGGGGCCAGAGCGATAGCTCAGTGCGGAGGGCGCTTGCCTTGCACACAGTCAGCCTGGGTTCTATCCCTGGCATCCCATATGGTCCCCTTAGTACTGCCAGCAATAAATCCTGAGTACAGAGCCAGGAGTAACCCCTGAGCATTGCCAGGTGTGACCCCACAAAGCAAAAAGCAAAATAAATACATAAATAAAATAAAAATAAAAGACTATTCCACAGCTGGAGGCTGGATGAGGCTAGCATGAAACCCGGCAACATAGATAAAAGCAATTCTGTATAAAAAAGATGTTGGTGGGCGCGGGCGATAGCCCAGCGGGTAGGGCATTGGTCTTGCACGCGGCAGGCCCATGCCGGCCGGGTTCGATCCCGGCATCCCCTATGGTCCCCTGAGCACCACCAGGAGTAATTCCTGAGTGCAGAGCCAGGAGTAACCCCTGAGCATCACCGGGTGTGACCCAAAAAGCAAAAAATAAATAAATAAATAAAAATAAAGAGATTTGATTTAAAAAAAAAAGATGTTGGTGACATTTGCAAGAAAAAGTTTTGAGAAATGATAGGTGTGAAAATATGCCTAGAGAAAGTTCTAAAGAGAATAAAAATAAAAATAAAAGGAAAGCAAGACAAATCCAGAAAGGATAAAAGAAAAGCTAAATTGTTATACTGGGACCTGAAGGAGAGGTAGATGAACCAGAGAGAATCAGATCAAAATCCTGCCTGCAATTTCCTCTGCAGCACGACGAATCCTAAACCGCACAGGCAGAGGCAAGACGCCTGCCAGGAGCCCGTGGAAACGGGTCGACGATGGCGAGGAACCGAGCAGCTTCCAGCAGGCTCACAGCAGCAGCAGGGAGCTGAGAAGGTGCAACTCCGCGGTTCACGAGTGGGTTGACGCGGGAGTTGCTGGTGGCGCCTGCAGACTTGGCCTGCCTGACCGCTACGGCGCCCACTGGCTCCTTCTCAGGCAATGACCTCGTCCCCGAGGAGGGCTGCCCCCTGCCTGAAGGGGCTCCGGCTTCCTGGCGCAGTCTGCGTCCAAAGTTCCTCTTGTGGTCAGATCACACTGCCTCCGTCAGCCTCGTCCTTGCCTGCCTTTCTTCCGACGCTAAGTGCTTCCCTCGCCCCTTCTGGGGAGCCCCCCACCCCCAGTATTCCTTTTTCAGACTCTGCTTCCAGGGAACCCAACTTAAGAAAAAAATATAAAGCATAATTTACATGTTTTGGTTCCATAGATGGGAAAGGAGAAACAAAGTACACATTTTAGAGATTTTTTCTTTTTTGCTTTTTTGGGTCACACCCGCATATGCTCAGGGGTTTCTCCTGGCTCTGCACTCAGGAATTACTCCTGGTGGTGCCCAGGGGACCATATGGGATGCCGGGATCGAACCTGGGTCCAGCCGCACACAAGGCAAACGCTCTACCCTCCAGACTATCACTCCGGCCCCAAATTTGAGAGATTTTCTCAGTAACTGATGAAACAAGCAGGCGAGTGTCAGCAGGAATACGGATGCTCTGTCATGGCTAGTGGGCTGGAGCTATAGCACAGCTGTTAGGGCACCTGCCTTGCATGGAGCCGACCTGAGTTTGGTCCCGGCACCATGTACGCTTGGTTCTTTGAGCCCGCCAGGAACGATCCCTGAGTACAGAGCAAGACGTAAACCCTGTGCACCACCAGATGTGGCCCCCAAAACAAAAGATTTATTATGGTTAATATCACTGATTAAATTGACAACCAGAGCAGAAATTAATTTTTTTTTTCAATTTCAAGTGGAACAATAGCCATAATGCACCACATACTGAACATAAATCAACATGCAACAAATGCCAAAGGACTTAAATCACAGACTTAAGTTCTCTGGCCACACTGGAAATAAACTAGAAATCAAGAACATAAAGGTAACTATAAAAACCCCAGGGGGGCTGGCGCAATAGCACAGCAGGTAGGGCGTTTGCCTTGCATGCTGCCGAACCTAGGTTCGATCCGGCATCCCATATGGTCCCCCAAGCTCCACCAAGAGTAATTCCTGAGCAAAGAGCCAGGAGTAACCCTTAAGCGTTGCCGGGTGTGACCCCCCAAAAAACAAACCCAAATGTTTTGGTGTTAAGCAATAATGACAAGGTCAGACATCACAATAGAAATCATAATTTTTTTTTTTTTTTTTGCTTTTTTGGGTCACCCCAGCAATGCTCAGGGGTTACTCCTGGCTCTACACTCAGGAATTACTCCTGGCAGCTTCGGGGGACCATATGGGATGCCGGGATCATCAACTTTATCTCTACCAGATAACTGCCCAAACTGGTAAATCTGATAAAATAAATTCCCTACTGATGAAAAAAAAATACAGCGCCGAATGGAAACAGTGCAGAGGAGCCGGCATCCTTGGGCGCGGCTTTGCCTAGAGAGGTCACTGCGGTCACACTCCGATTCTGACAGGCACAAACACACAGAACAGGCTGTCGGCAAACCTCCACAGAGCGTCTTTCCGGGTGTTTCTTCCCAGAGCTCTGGGAAGTGGCTGCTTAGAAATTTTTGCCCAGCAGGCCGGGATAAATAACTGTTATACAGTCACTCTCCTGGTATGATCATTTTGTTCATATTAACCAGCTAAGCAAAAGAAAAACCTACTTGAAATCAACTTCTATTAATAATCCCAAAGTCAACACACATAAAAAAAATTAGTGTTTTCTGCTACAGTAAAAATAAATGTGAGGCTGGAGAGAGCACAGCGTGGAGGGCGATAGCCTTGCACCCTGCTGACCTGAGCTCCATCCCCGGCATCCCATCTGATCCCCAGCGCGAGGGTGCCCCGGCTGCTCTGCCTGCTGCCTGGCCCATCCCGCATCCCTCTGTCCCCAGCACTGCCAGGAGTAATTCCTGAGCGCAGACTAGGAGTGACCCCCGAGCTGGACACTAGCCCACTGCTGGGCACACTGGAAAAACCTCCCAAAATAAAAATGGAAAGAAATGAGAGTTGGGGATGCGTAACAGCCACAGAGGGTTTGCCTTGGCCTTGATCCCCAACACGAAAACGAAGATTCCGTTTATATGGCATCTGTGTCATTAAAGACAATTTGCAATTTTATAACTTTTTCGATGAGAACAATACTGGGGCTGGAGAGCTAGTACAGCGGGTAAGGTGCTTATCGCACAGTCGCCCTGGGCTGGACCCCAGCACACGGGAGATCCCTGAGACCTGCCAGGGCAAAGCAGAGCCAGAGCAAGCCCTGAGCCCCGCCAGGAATGTCCCCAAAGCAAAAGGAAGAATAAAGAAAGGAAACCATCACCTCCATATGGAAGATAACATATAAACGCCCTGGCGTTCGGGTTTCTAGCCCCCAAGACAATACTGTATTACCAGTTGATGCTGAATATTTTCATGGCGTTGTTTAAGAAGTTCTTCTGTCCTCTGCAAAAGACCAAATTCAGCCTTAAACTCAGCTATTATTTGGTGCTTCTTTTTGAAAACTGTACTCTTACTTGAAGTTTACTGACGTATCGTTTGAACTGCAAAAGAGCACAATAAGTAACATGAGAGTCCAAGTTCTGCTAAAAATCACACACAACCTTAATATATCAGAAAATGTTTCTACATGTGTACCACAAGTATGTGATAGGAACATACTACTAGAAAACTTAAAAACTGTTCCACTAAAATACTGTTTATGCTGAATTTTCTTTTAGCCCTTCTAATATTATAAATATTTATATAAGCTACTCATTTTTTGGGTTTCATAAATAATAATGGCTGTGACCCCAAAAAACAAACAGAAAGAATCTGTCCTGTCTTGTTTATTTGCTTGCTGTTTTTGGGCCACACTAGTGGTGCTCAGAGATTGCTCCTGGCTCCGTGCTCAGGGATCATCCCTGGAGGGGTCTGGGGGGCCATATGCAGTGCCTGGAGTTGAACCGGATCAGCCATGTGCAAGGCAAGAGCCCTACCCACTGTAGTATCTCTCTGGCCCTGTCCTGTTATAGTTAAACATCATTTCATCTTCATGTATCTAATATAATTAAAAGTCCTCGCCTTTTATTATTATCATTATCATCATCATCATCATCATCATCATCATCATCATTATTATTATTATTATTATTTGCTTTTTGGGGTCATACTCCTGGCTCTGCACTCAGGAATTACTCCTGGCGGTCCTCGGGGGACCACATGGGATGGCGGGATTGAACCCGGGCGGCCACATGCAAGGCAAACGCCCTACCCATTGTACTATCACTCCGGCCCCCTTGCCTATTTAATGCTCAGTTCTTTTTTTAACGCTACTGGTGCCCGCTCAAGTAATCGATGATCTATGGGAAGACAAGTGATCAAGTGAAGTGAATAAATAATGAAAAACTTAATGAAGCACATGTATTCACGATCAAAACACAAGCTTCATTCCCGTACCAGTACTCTTCCCTCAGAAACGCTGGTGGCAATCTGCCAAGCGATGCCCAGGCGTCTCAGGAGCTCTTTCTGCAGTTATTACGACCTGGCTGGCAGTTAAACACGGGGTCTGAGGATGTGGTACTGCCTTGCTGTGGTGCCAGGGATTACCTGGCCAGCCAAACCTGGTGAGCCCTGGGAGCCTCCAGGCCTGCAACCAGCAATGCTCAGGGAATTAATTCTGTGGTCGGTCACATGCAAGGCAAGTGTCTAAACCCCTGGACTATCTCTCTGGCCTAAGGTCAGTAATGCTAAGTTGTGGCTAATGAAATAGGAAGTACATTTCTATTTAGGTTTTTATAATTAAAAAATTGCTCAAAAAATTTTATTGAATCACCATGAGATACAAATTTAGGTTTTTTTTCTTTCAAGATAACTGATTCTTGAATATACAAAGAACTTCCTTAAATGCAGTAAGATTAAAAAATTCCTCACACAAAAATAACTGTCTAGTTCCTAATTTAGATCTTTTTTTTACCCAAGCTTTGAAAGAAATTAAGAAAACACAGGATTTCATATAGAGCAAATTCAAAATATTTTTCTATTCATGATTAAGTTAATTTTAATATCAAGGAATCCAGCCCACACACAGAAAAATATCAATGGCTAGATTACAGAAACAGTTTTAAAATTTAAGTCATAGCAGTGTAGCTAGAGTCTAATAACTTGCAAAATTTCCTTTTTAAAGACTAAATGTGTAAGCCTGACATAACAGACTCAGAATCCCTAGAGTAACTATATGTTCTATTAAAAGTGTCCTGGGAAAAATGCCCAAAATGAAATCAACCCTGTTCATCTGCTGTCCTCGGTATTGTCTGGGCCAAATTTCCTCTTCTTTATTTTGCTGTGCTCCAGAACTATTTTAAAAAGCTGAAAATCTATAAAGGTTTTTGTTAAAAGAAGAAAAGTGCCAATAACACAAAGTTCTCTGCTGACTGGATGTCTGACATCCCTCAGACAAAGGGAAGGGCCTGTGGGCTCACCTCAGTGGTCAGTCAGCAGCTGAGCGCCAGGTGGCCACTGCAAGGATTCCACTGCCCAGAATGAATCAGAGAAAAGGAAATACCTTACTGATGGTTTCCTTCCACTGGAAGTGTATTTTATTATGTCAATATTGGTATTTCTAAATTTTCAATTCATTATTTATCTATTTATTTAAAAAAAATTTTTTTTTTTTCTTTTTGGGTCACACCGGCAATGCTCAGAGATTACTCCTGGCTCTGCACTCAGGAATTACTCCAGGCAGTGCTAGGGGGACCATATGGGATGCTGGGGTCGAACCTGGGTCATCCGCGTGCAAGGCAAACACCCTCCCCACTGTACTATTGCTCTGGCTCCCTCAAATTATTTTTTAAAAATGATGAATGCATTAGAGTTTCAGGCACATGTTTAGTAATTTCCATGGACACATTTCCAGAATTTATAAGAAAAGAATGAACAAAGGGTTTTGACACGTTTTTTCAAATTGTCCTTCAAAGGCACAGTACTTTTATTTTCATTTTATTAACTTTTTTTTTTTGATTTACCTTTGCACAGACCCTCAGTTAAAAGGTGGCAAAATCCCTTTTTCTTTTTTTTTTCTTTTTGGGTTTGGCAATGCTCAGGGATCACTCCTGGGGGTGCTCAGGGAAACATATGGGATGCCGGGGATGGAAGCAGGGTCGGCCAGCGAGCAAGGCCATTGCCGTCTCCTCTGGACTATCGCCTCTGGCCCTTATGAATTTTTAAGAATGATTTTCAAACCTTATGAACTCAGTAACCCTTTACATTAAAAAAAATTAAGTTTTACTGAGGTGGGACCCTTCCCTCGCATCCCTGCCCCTCGAGGTGTTGCAGGTGTGGCTGTAGGTGCCCGGCTGCGTCGCCAGGTGGCAGACAGGAGACAGGCTTGTCAACCAGGGCTCTGTACCATGGGCCCTGGATGGTGGATGGTTGATGGTCTGACATAGAAAAAAAAACTGGGCCCCCTGGGATGAACCCAGAGCCACATCAGAGCCTGGCAAGCTGCCCATGGTGTATTCGATATGCCAAAAACAGTAACAATAATGGACCTCACTCCCCATGAATGGAGACGTTACTGGCGCCCGCCCGAGCAAATTGATGAGCGAAGGGGAGACAAGTGACAAGTGACTGAGATGAAGTACAATGAACCAGGCCGAGCACACGTCCACAGTCAGTGGTTACGTCGGAATCTACCCGCGAGCTGCGCAGGGAGCTTTCATCTCTTTCTGAGCAGGAAAAGGAAAAGCCCACAAGCAAATTCTACCAGTTGGAATGGTGGGCTGATGGCTTCTGCCCACTTACAACAAAACCAAAGCTGGGGCGGAGCAACAGCACAGAGGGAGGGGCGTTTGCCCTGCATACTGCCAGGTTCGATCCCGGCATCCCATATGGTTCCCTGAGCACCGCCAGGAATAATTCCTGAGTGAAGAGCCAGGAGTAACCCCTGAGCATTGCTACGTGTGACCCAAAAAGACCAAAAAAACCACCAAAAACAAAGTGGCCCCCTGTCAATCACACTGACAGGCCACAGACGGGGGGAAGACGGAAGAGCTCAGAGCGTGAAGGCAACACACCTCGCCACGGCTGCTGTGCTCCGTGTTCAGGCCTTGCTCCAACAGCTGAACATCTTGTTAAAGCCCAGGCCTGGGCAGATTTCGGATTAGACCCGAGGGTGCTCCAGCCTGACTCTGATAACAGAGAGACTGCCGGAAGCTGGAAACCCGAACACCTAGTAGATCTGCTTGGGGTATCGGGGGCTCCTGGGGGCACTGGCCGGGACTTTTCATTTGCCACCCAAACCTTTGGGACACTGGAGCCACAGCCAGAACCAGGCACGGAAATGAAAATCTGGGATGTAGGACAAGAAATACAGCAGAAACAGCAAATTCCCAGGAGTGGGTCAGAACACAACTGAGAGCCACATTCTGTGATTAGAATCAGGAAGTGTGACCCCAGGATGCCGAAACCAGAGGCCTCGCGCTGAGCGCTCGTACTGCACCGGACAGCGAAGAGACAGGACTTGGCCTGTACAGACAGATGAAGACAAAAGCCGGGAAGGGCGTCATGCATGAAAGAGGTCTAAGCTACCTGATGAACCCGTCAAGCTGGGTGGGAAGGATGTTCCCCAGATGGGGGAAAGCAACAGAAGAGAGACGGTGTGAGACAGAATGAGAAACCTTAGTCAAAACTCCGCTGAATGATGGAGGGCCGGAGCGACAGTACAGCAGCTAGGGCTTTCTTGCATGGCGGCCCACCGGGTTTAATCCCGGCATCCCATATGGTCTCCCTAAAAACCACCAGGAGCAGCAGTTCCTAAGTGCAGAGCCAGGAGTAACACCTGAGCATCACTGGGTGTGACCCCAAAAAAAAAAAAAATTGCTGCATGAAAGTATAGTATGTAGGTGAACTAAGAGGGGGAACGGCACAGCACAGCGGGCGGGGGCTAGAGAGCGAGTGTAGCAGGCAGAGGGCTGGCCGTGCAGTCTCCCTGCGTTCAATCTCTGGCACCTCATAGGGACCCTGAAAATTTACCTACTTCATTTTTGGGGGGTCACACCAGCAATGCTCAGGGTTCCTGGCTCTGCACTCAGGAATTACTCCTGGCGGTGCTCGGGGACCACATGGGATGCCCTGTTGCATGCAAGGCAAATGCCCTACCCACTGTACTATCGCTCCAGCCCTCTCCTCCATTGTTAATCAAACTAATAATAAAAATTAAAACTGTAATTTGACACCAATTTAATGCCTTCTCAGTTCACAAAGTCCTTCCTCACTAGTGTCGGTAAAGATGCAGAGGACAGGAATATCTACACACTACTAGGATATGGTTTAAAACAACAGGTTAGAAAACTACTTGGCATATTTTAGGCGTGGACATTGCGTGGAAACATAGTACAAGGGTTAAGGCTCTTGCCTTGATAGTTTGGTGTGGGCTTAGTCCCCACCACACAGACGGTCCCTGAACACAGTCAGGCACCATCTCTGAGTGCAGACCCAGAGTGAGCCCTGAGCACTGCTGGGTGTAACTCCTCCAAAAACAAACAAACAAACAAACAAACA
>JAJIBD010006995.1:15000-94923 GCA_021461705.1 Cryptotis parvus | reverse complement strand
ACATCAAGATCCATCGTGAGCTGTATTACAGATTCACCACCTGGATCTCACCATTATACAATGAAGTGATCATTGATGTCAAAGAGGGGTTAGGCAGGGTGATACCATTTCCCCAAACTCTTCAGCGCCACCTCAAGAAGGTCATGCGGCAATTAGAATGGGAAAGAAAGGGAATTAATAGAGATGTTCGGCAACTATGCTACCTCTGCTTTGCTGATGACATCGTTCTAATAACACCAAACATTAGCCAAACAGCACAAATGCTGACTGACTTTGACCAAGAATGTGGAAAGATAGGTCTACAGCTGAATCTCTACAAAACAATGTTCATCACTAACAAAGCAACTAGAAGAAAAGATAAACATATGGGACTACATAAAACTAAAAAGCTTCTGCACCTCAAAAGAAATGGTGACTAAGATACAAAGACAGTCCACAGAATGGGAAAGAATATTCACCCAATACCCATCTGATAAAGGGTTAATATTCAGGATATATCAGGCATCATCTGTTGATGATTGAAAGTCAAAGATGCTATCTCGTTTGCCAAAACATCGAAAATCAGATGGGCTGGACATGTAATTAATTTGGAGACAACCGCTGGACTAGAGATCTCGTTGCCACCCATACAAGATGGTCAGACTTCTTCGTCAAGACCCTGAGCGAACGGTTTGAGGGTCTTCGTATTCCTGGAGCAAGCAGATGTCATTGGGCTACACTGGCACATGATAGGGTCAAATGGAAACGTTACTGGTGCCCGCTTGAGCAGATCAACAAATAACGGGATGTTAAGTTATCAAGTGATCAAGTGATTTCATTTAATTCTAAGAGTCCTATTAAGTAACTACTACTACTACTACTACTACCAACTACTACTACCACTACCTACTACTACTACTACTACTACTACTAACTACTACCAACTACTACTACTACTACCACTACCTCCTCCTCCTCCTCCTCCTCCTCCTCCTACTACTACTACTACTACTACTACTACTACTAATTCCATTTTACTGAAGCTAACATGACCAAAGTCAAATAAATAGAAGTCTGGCTCTCTCCCTCTCTCTTGCTCCCCACCCCCTTTCCCCTCTCTCCCTCTCTCTTGGACTGAGGTCACCACAGAAGCTGAGAGATCATTTTCAAAGCCACATTCTCCCCCTCCTGCCCCCACTCCGCCCCTCACATAAATTCTGTTCTATCCCTTTCAGGAATGAATATTCTCTCCTTTGAAAATCACTGCTATTGTGTTGGCTATGGATGCGATTAAATCGGAACCATCATACACTGTCTGTGAAAATATATGATGATGTGCGACAAATAGTTTGGGGAGTTGCTTAAAATGTTCAATAGACTTACCATATGACCCAATGATTTCATTTGTAGACATATACCTGAGAGAACAGAAAACACACATTCAAGCTAAACTCAGTACACAAATATCCAAGGTATTGTTTGGTCAAAATATGGTCCCCCGAGTACCAACAGGAGTAATTCCTGAGTGAAGAGCCAGGAGTAATCCCAGAGCATTGCTGGTTGACCCAAAAAGAAAAAAGTCCCTAATCAGAAACAATTCAAATGCTCATCAACTGATAAAATGTCACATTAACTTTTATATTACTCTGCAATTAACTTATTTAGCTATAAAAGTAATGAAGTACTTATGCATATTACAACATGGCTTTACCTTGAAAACATAATAATGAAAAGAAGTCAATTACAAAAATAACCACATATTGTATGATTTTATGTTAGATTCTCAGAATGGGCTAATCCATAGAGGTAGGAAGTAGATTAGTGTATGCCTAGAATTGGAGTTGAGAGGCAGGAGTATGACTACTGATGAGCACAGAGTTTCTTTCTGAGGGTATAAAATTGTTCTAAAACTAACAAAGGGCAAATGACACATAACTCTACTAAAACTCACTGAAATGTATTTTAAAAAGGATCATTTTTATGGTACAAGGTCTCAATAAAGCTGTTAGAAAATATTAGCAATCACTGCTGTCTAATGATACTATAACTTCTAGGGGGTGCTAAACCCTCAGTGGGTTAGTGCAGTAAAAGTTAAAGGTATTTCAAATGACGGCTTCTAAGTGTACGTGTGCAACCCACAATGTGTGGGAGAAGGGAGGAGAGAGGGGGAGAGGAGAGGAGATAAAGAACGCCATTAGGCGGGATGTGGGAGGGGGAGGGATGGGACATGGGGTGGTGGCTGAGGGGGGCACTGGTGGAGGGCGGGTGCTGGAACACTGTGTGACCGAAACCCCAACGTGAGCAACTTTGTATTGTATATCTCACGGTGGTTAAAATGTTTAAAAAAAAAAAAAAAAAGAAAGGAAAGGATAGATGGATATTATTATATCCAGTATATAAATATTATATAGATGTTATATATATAACATTATATGTAACATATTATATATAACATTATATATTATATAGATATTATTATTAATTTTAAAACATTCAATAGTCTAACTTTTTAAGAATATGTACAATCTGGGAGCTGGAGCAATAGTACAGAATGTGGGGTGTTTGCCTTGCTTTTGGTCATTTGGGTTCAATTCCCTGGTATCCTATGTGGTCCCCTGAGCACAGCCAGAAGTGGCGACTGTGCAGATCCAAGACTAAGCTCCAAGCATTGCCAGGTGTGGTCCAAAACAAGCAAAAGAACAAATGGAACAAAACAAACAAAAATGTAAAATTGATATAATCCAAAAGAAATATATAAATATACTTCACAGTGGTCAAGTTAATACATTTATGAAATTTTGTTCATAATTTTGTACCAAAGTTTAAACATTTAACAATTTTTTTCTAAGAAAATTTTTGTTTTTTAATATCAGAAAAATTTTTTATGATGAAAAACTTGTTTGAAAGATTGTAAAAAATTTTCTTCACACCAGGAAATTGAGATTTAATGATACTATTGAATACATAGAGCAAGGCTGTCCAATCCAATATTAATATGATCCAAGACTCACTTATAATTGAAGATTTTTCAAGTTCCTACAGCTTAAAAATAAGTTAACAGGGGCCAGAGTGATAGTCCAGCGGGTAGGGTGTTTGCCTTGCACGCAGCCAGTCTGTGCTGGCCCGAGTTACAACCCCCCAGCATCCCATATGGTCCCCGAGCAATGCCAGGAGTAATTCCTGAGTGCAGAGTCAGGAGAAACCCCTGAGCAATGCCGGGTGTGACCCGAAAAAGCAAAAATAAATAATAAATAAATAAGTAAAAATAAGTTAACAAAAATGTGAGAAGTAAATAAATGAAATGTATTTTAGTATTTCATTGTTGAAAAATATTTTATTTAACCCATTATACAGACTAATATAAAATAAAAATAATAAACATATATTTACTAACTTTTTGTGCTAAATTTTTAAAAACAGGCAGGCATTATATATTTTATCATCTCTCAAAACTATCTTTCTTGGGCTTAAGAATGACATGCTTGGTGACAAACAACATATGTATAGAAGATTACTTAGGGTACTTTACCACTCAGGAAAGTTTTATTGTTCTATTTCTAAGAGAAATTTTATGGGGCTGGAGTGATAGTACAGCAGATAGGGTGTTTGCTTTACACATGGCAGATCTGGGTTTGATCCTTGGCAACCCATATGGTCCCGAGTCAGTCAGGAGTAATTCTAAGTGCAGAGCCAGGAGAAGGCCTTGGGAATCACTGGGTATAGTTCCAAGCAAAAACAGCAAAGAGAAAGGAGACAACATGTTATCTATTCAAAACTTAAATTAAATTTTAATGCCATTTAATTGTTGTTGATTTATAAACATTAATTTCATGAATTTTGTACCTAATGTGCTATAAATGCACTTATAAGCACACCCATATATACATATTCATAATAATAAATGTGAACTCAATCTGCATTTCTCCCTAACACTAGTAAACTGAATCAAATAAAAAAATAAAGATTCTGAAAGTACTCAGATGACTTATATAATATGTTGCAGGTAACAAGAGAGATGACATTGAGTCACTAATAGCTAATAGTGGCCACTCTAATAGACCAACTGTTCATTCCTTCCCTATCTGGCATCTATTCCAGCTAGGATGAGGCCAGATTGACTTATGTCACTGCCAGATAAAAAGATTTACTCCATAGGGCCTCTGGACTCCAGTATAGACAAAATGAGTAGTGCAACCTGGCTGAGAATTTTGTGCTCTTATGATCAGTGGATCATTTTCTAAGAACTTACAGAACTTAACATATACATGCAAATCATTGGCTGGGCAAAACAACTGTTCATTTCTTCCCTATCTGGCATCTATTCCAGCTAGGATGAGGCCAGATTGACTGATGTCACTGCCAGATAAAAAAGATTTACTCAATAGGGCTTCTGGACTCCAGTATAGACAAAACAAGTACTGCAACCTGGCTGAGAATTTTGTGCTCTCATGATCAGTGGATCATTTTCTAAGAACTTATAGAACTTAACATATACATGCAAATCATTGGCTGGGCAAATTCATGGCTCCGTTGACCTCACCTTGTGTTTCTCACCAAGACTGTATAGACTATCCGGCTCCGGTTTCTGATCCTATTCTACCCTCCCTCTAAGAATAGCTTCTATACAGCCCACAGCAGAGTTCTTTGAAATTCAAATCACCCAGGCCACTTTCTTTGCTCAAAGCTCTTTTCGGTTTGCTCCACATTCAGTATAAACTAAAAAAAAAAAAATACTGGAACTATATATCTAATTGCAGCTAGAAGATTTCAGTTTTCCTTCCTTTTTTTTTCTTAACTTCTCACCTATCTGCAGAACTACCCACTGTGGTCTCGCTCTCCTTTATCCCCGCTCTACTCCTACTCAGACAAAATGGCCTTTTGTTTGCCAAGTTACCAGGAAAAGTATTTTGACCACAGGACCTTTGCGCGTGAGATTCTTTTCTGAGAAACTTCCTCTGACAACAGCTTAGAACTTTACCTTATAGCTGTAACTGCTCTATGCCCATATTTTGGAGATGAGGTGGCTTTCTTGACTGTTCTGTACAAAATAACATAGAACCCTTTTGTTGAACTCCCTCTTACTACTTGATGGTATTTATTTAGTTTGATGGCATTTATTTAGTTTTAGTTACTTTGACAGTAGAACATAATTTCAAGGGATATCAGAGTTTGTCTCCTACTTGATATCCAGTACTTAGAACAGACCCAATGCACTTATTTCTTTTCACCAGGCCTTGATCCCAGGGCCTCACATGCAGAGTATGTGCCCAACCACTAAGTGAAATCTCAGTCTCTAGGTGAATTTTATAGTTACAAAGACTAGAGTTCTGTAGTAGCATAATAAATGCTTAAACTTGAATGTTTATGTAGTAAAGCCCAAAGGGAGTCCTGACCTTTCTTTATCCTAGCCTTCCAGGCAGTATGTTCTGTAACTGAGAGTACTTTCCTTGTTTATGGTACAAACTGTGCACACCAGAAATTTATGTGGCATAGGGTGTGGGGCTCTGGGCGATACCATGCAAGCTTATGCAGAGATTGAGTTCAACTACATAGGCAGTCAATCAATCAATCATGTCAATGGAATGCCCATAAATTTTCTGAATGGCAGGTTCAGGTAAGCTTCCCTAGTTAACAAACTGTCATAGATTAATACTAGGAAGATATTATCTTGGAGACAGTGATGGTAAATTCAAGTCTGAAACTTTTCCTTTGCTCTGGGCATCTTTTTCTCTGCTAATTTAATCTGTATTTCTTCCTTGTAATAAATGGTCACAGTGAGTACAATAACAGTCAGTAAGTTCTGAGAGTCAATAAATTATAGAAACCAAGGGTAATTCTGGAAACTTCCAAATTTGTAGTTGATGTAAGCAGTGTAGACAGTCTTAGGAAGTTTTCCCTTACACTGACCAATAAGTGCAGATAATGCTACACATATGTCCAGCAAAGCTCAGATTCAGCGAAACTTAAGGATCATTAGGTTTAGTCCTTCACTTTGCTGATGAAGAAAATGAATGTCTTAAGACAAGAATTACCTTCCCCAGATCACTCGGTGATTGAGTACTATAGCCAGAACATACTTGCCCTTGAGGCATTGCAGGTGTCCCCTGCGGTGCCCGGCTGCATCAGCAGGTGGCAGACATCAGCAGGTGGTTTGTCTACACCCAGGTTTCTGCCCCTGGACCCAGGATGGTTGATGGTCTGATACAGAAAAAGACTGGGCCCCCTGGGATGAACCCAGAGACATGGCAGAGCCCTAGCAAGCTACCCGTTGTGTATTCGATATGCCCAAAACAGTAACAATAATGGACCTTTTGCATTACACCTGCCCAGAGCTTCTGCATCTGGCCTGGAGTTGCCTCCTGCAGGTCACTTTGTAGATAGGAGGAGGACAGTTTAAATGTGGCAGCTTATCTGACCATGTATTCTGTACTGGCTGGTATAAATATTGTCTCATGCTGCCACAATCATCGTGGGACTAGCTAGATCTTACTGGTATATTTGCCTGGCCATGTTGGATCTCTAAGTACTTAGACCAGAGCGAAATGCTGTTCACCTCCAAGCAAGCAAGCATGGCTCTCTGATAACTCAAAGCTAATATACAGAACAACCATAAAGCAAAGACGAGACTCTTGTGAAGGCTTGGAGAAATATTTAACTGGCTATAGTATATTTTTTGGTATAGATGCTTGCCTTTGTATTCTGAGATACAGTTCACCTCAGAATCTCCCCTCTACCCTGCAAAAGGCATTTCCTAGGCACATCTTGGCTAGGCAACATTAATATCTCAAAGGGCCTAGGTAAGGTCCTGGGAAAAATTACCTGAGGGCATTTAACCCTGATGGCTTTCCATAGGAGTGGAAGGTCAGCGTTTCTAGGGATATAAAACTTGCCTGCTTCCTCTCTCTCTCTCTCTCTCTCTCTCTCTCTCTCTCTCTCTTCACTCTCTCTGCCTCTCTGTCTCTCTCTTTCTGTCTCTCTCTCTCTCTCTCTCAGGCACTCTCTCTCTTTTCACCCTTTCTGCTGGTGCCTTGTCTCTGTCTCTTCTCTACAGGGACTTAAAAGCGTGGTGGCTGCCATCTGGCCTATATGTGGCCGGGGACTAGCTGGGAACACTAAGTAGGGGGTCTTTTCCTGTTGCTGATTTGTATGCTCGAATCTGTGTTAAATAAAGCATTTTGAAACTTCGCCAGATTCTTGCGTCTTTCTCCGTCTGCCGATCCCCTGGGACAGAAGGGGATCGTTGACACTGCCCCGGATTTTTGTGCAGGGCCCTCAGCATTTCCCCACAGGACCTCATTCCCAAAGAATGGAGACATTACTGGCGCCCGCTTGAGCAAATTGATGAACAACGGGAAGACAAGACAAGTGACAAGTGACTCAGAACATGGACCCAGAGCATGGGTCTCCTAAGTCCATGGTCAGCCATACAGTGTTTCACCTCGACTTTTGTGTAGACACAACATTTTCAATAGTGCAAATACAAAGTAACTTTGTACTTTTATTCTATCTATCTATCTATCTATCTATCTATCTATCTATCTATCTATCTATCTATCTATCTATCTATCTATCTATCTATCTATCTATCTATCTATCTATCTATCTATCTATCTATCTATCTATCTATCTATCTATCTATCTATCTATCTATCTATCATCTATCTATTGGCTTTTTGGGTCACACCCAGTGATGCTCAGGATTACTTCTGGCTCTGCACTCAGGAATTACTCCCGGCAATGCTGGGGGGACCTATATGGCATGCTGAGGATCGATATGCAGGTCGGCTGCTTGCAAGGCAAGTGCTCTACTCACTGTGCTATTGCTCCGGCTCCTAACTTTGTATTTTTTAAATTAAATTTATTTAACTTAAAATTTTAAGGTTAGTGTCAAGGGGAAGAAATGACCATTTTGAGCCATGGGGCAACCATGGAAAAACTGTAAAGCTCCTCTCTGTTCTTTTGCCTTGTAGTGGAGCAGAAAACAGCTACAGAAAAGGGCTCCCTCAAGTTTTCAGACCTACTGCTTCTGAGGCTATAAAAGATATTGGTGATCAGTGAGGGCCAGCAGAAATCATTCTCTCTCTCTACACCAAGTTCTGTCTTCTTATCCTGCTTTGGAAACTTTCAATGAGTAGCTTCAGAAGCCACCAGATAGATCACATGGTAAACTGAGCCTATCACACTATGGAACAACATTTTTATGTTAAGTTCAAAGCATTATACAAGCAAGGTTAACACCCTTGCTTTTACTAGACTAGTGTGATAATTTACAGAAACCGAATTCAAGATGGACCTTGAACTTGAAAGCAAGGCTATATATATTTTGAAACTCAATAAATATTTATGGGAATAAACAAAGTGAAAATAATTACATTATACAGTCCTAAAATAGAGACCTCTGTCATTTCCATGTGTCATCTGACAGCACTGTAAAGGTGAATGAAGTATGATCACCAAAGTTTATGAATTTACATCTGAAAAGTAGCTAGCAGAGACCCTGAGTACTGACTTTCACCATTTAGGGTCACAAAGGCTTTCGAGAATTTGATGACGGTTTTGGATACTCTCCCCAGACAGACTGCCTGCCTCCAAATGCTGACTCATGATGTCTAGGACTAAAGAAAGGTCCAAAATTGAGCTCACATTTAGAATTACAGTGCGACAACCTCCTCTGAGTGTTTTACATGAAGCATAGGAGTAGCTACCACATATGCAGCACTTTATAATCATAATGTAAACCCATATATGAGGCCGCTTTCTAAAATAGGTCAGTATGATAAAATAGGCAAGTGCGGGACTCTGAGTTCAAATCTTGGCTCTCCCAATTCCTGGAAGTATGACACTGTGTAATTTGATTAATCACTCTGTGCTTCAGTCTTTTGCAAAGTACAAAAAGAATGCACTAAACAAGAGTGTGGCGAACCTTCTGCAGGTGAATATAAATAACATGTTCTGCATAGTTTGATTCACAGATCCATATACAAGTAGTATTAGTGATGGGTCTGTGTTACAGTGTGTATGCTGCACCATAGTGCGTACCATAGTCTGTGCTATTTTGCATATGGATATCAGATTTGCTCACTTTTCCAAGTTTTCTTCCTTGAATAATTTTGGCAGAACTGCCTATGCTTTTGTTTTTACATTTTCTCATTTTTTGTTCTTTTTTCCCTTGCTAATTCAGTGATAAGGTTCATTACAAGGGAGACAGAATGTTCACATCACTGGACTCATGCTGGACATGCATTATTTAACATCATACAGGTAGCTATCTATTACGTACTTATCACTCACTTTTCCAGGAGCTAGTAAGGAATGCACATTGCTGAGTAAATACTAAAATTTGTATGCCAAAAAGGAAATGAAGTGTGAACAAACCATGATTTATGAATTTAGAGGCCTCCAACTAACCAGGGACTAATCAAAACTTAATTCAAACAAGTCAAACATCGATACTGATGCAGAATTGGCTACATGAGGGCTTGAGCAATAGTCCAATGGGTAGGGCGTTTGCCTTGCATGCGGCTGACCTGGGCTTGATCTCTAGCATCCAATATGGTTCCCTGAGTTCCGCCAGGAGTAATTTCTGAGTGCAGAGCCAGGAGTAACCCCTGAGTATCACCAGGTGTGACCCAAAAAGTAAAAAAAGGAAAAATGGAATTGGCTACATGACTTGTGGGCCCCAGTATTCAAAAGAATACAGGATCTATTGTTTAAGACATGCTAGTAATTTCAAGATCATCAGTAGAATATTAATCCAAGCATCGAGCCTGATGTAGATGCTCATACTACATGCTTGTAGAGTTGACCCAGATTTAAAAAATAGGAGCACACCTGGACAGAGTCCAACCTTTACTGGGGACACTTCCGAGACTATTAGCTGCATCATGAAGCTCTCTACTGCCATGTCCTAACAGGAAAATTTTTGCTTATTCTTTCAACTGATGGAATTTTTAGCTCAAATTATAGCTTAGAGAGTACATTTTATAGAAAAAAAAAGAGCCTTGGACCTGTAGTTAGAAGAACTAAAATCAAACTTCCTTTCACCATGTCTGAATCATTGGAAAAGTGTCTAATCTTCCCTGCTATTCAGCTGGGAAAACAGACTTTAATAATCTCTTATGAAATAAAAAGAGACTCATAGGCATTATAACTATAAAAGTTTTTGGTTTTTGCTTTTTTGGGCCACACCAGGTGATATTCAGAGCTTACTCCTGGCTCTGCACTCAGGAATTACTCCTGGCAGTGTTGGGGTAACCATATGGGCTGCAAGGGATCAAACCTGGGTCAGCCGTGTGCAAGGCAAGTGCCCTACCTACTGTTCTATTGCTCTAGCTCCATATAAAAGTTTCTTAAGGTAATTTCTTATTTAAAAAGGGGATTGAGGCTTTGTAATTTTTTGCAAAAGCCTTTCCTAGTCTCTATAAACTACAAATCATAGTTTAAGTGTCTAATATATTACTAAACAGACACATGTGCACAAAACACAGTTGTGTACCTCCCATAGCTGCCCCTATTGACATATATGAATTAATTTTCTTATTTGCTCATTTAACATTTTGTTTTGTTTAATGGTCATACCCAGCAGTGCTGGGGGACACTCCTGGCTTAGTACTCAGGGTCACTTGTGGTGGTGCCTGGGGGAGCGTGTGGTACTGGGGATTCCTATATATACAACATGCACTCTAGCCCATCTAGCTATCACCTCAGAACTCACTTAAATTCTTACTTCAGTCTTTATTCCATCTAAGCCATCCATCTCTAAGTGATCAGGATATTTGTAACTATAGATCTGATCCTCAATGGTTTTAAATCCTTCCATAGCTCTTTATTTCCTAAAGCAGAGCTTCCTAAGCACAATGGCAGAGAGTCATTGGATCTTTGATGGCTTAGTGGGGCGGGAGGGGGTGGGGTACATTGGTGGTGGAAATGGGGCACTGGTGGAGGGATGGGTGCTGGTATGCTGTATTATCAAGAACCAATTATGAACACCTTTGTAATTGTATGTTTCACGGTGGTATAATAAAAAATTAAAAAAAAAAGAGTAAAGGTGTTGAAGAGAAAAATTGTTTCTAGATTATAGGAACAAAAACTGCCAGCGATGGAGAGAAATGGAGGGGTAATGCAAGAAGAGGTGGTTTGGAAGTCACTTGGGGTAAATACCAGGGGCCTTAAGCTCATCTGTGGTGAAGAGGAGAGACATCTGTATACTTCAGGTGTCTTAACCACTAACCTCAACACTACTGTAGGCCTGGGACCCAAACTATAAAAATTAAGCTTAAAAATGCATCTACCAAGAAGTCAATTGAGGGGAACTGGGGTCACTTGGTGGAGGGATGGGTAGATCACTGGTGGTGGATTTACAATTTTGTAAATCAGTGTCTAAAAAAAAAATTTTAAATAAATGAATAAAAATAAATAAAAACATGCCATCTCTCTCTATTGAAAATTTGTAATACACGTAAAAGCTTTCAGAAATGCTATAAAGTAGTTTTACTTTGTTTAAAATCAGTATTTCTTGAGTTCTATCTCCTACACTCCATTTGGTCCCCTGAGCCCTGAGTGCAAAAACCAGGAACCTATGAACAGTCAGGTGTGCCCAAAAAACAAGTAATAATAATAAAAAAATAAATAATAAAAAAAAAAATCAGTATTTCTTGTATTAATTTGACTGTACATCTAGAGCATACTTATGTTCGGCTGGATAGCTTTGTATATCACCGCCTGTGGGACCACTTGTTTACAGAGTCTCCATCATTTATTCCAAACCTAGATTTACCACTCATTTTCCACCATTCCCTTCACAACAGATGCATTCTAGGAGTGCTAGGCCATTCCCAGTTTCTTGAAGAATTTGGAAATGGAAATGGGTGAAAAGCATCAAAGAGTATTAGTTTCCTGTGATTAATAAATAAGTTCAGGAGATATAATATCTAACACAAAGATTTTAGTTAATAATACTTTATGTATATCCCAAACTTTCAGTAAGTCTTTAGAATTTTCATCATGTGATAAAACTATGTATGCAACAAATATTAACTAGACTAGTGATTTTGTTGTACACCTGAAACTAATAATACAATGTGATGTTATTATAGCTCAATTAAAAATGACATTGCACTCTTGTCAAAAAATTAAAAAAAAACTAAATCTCTGTTTTTCTGTGTTAGCTTCCAAGGATATTTCCTACCATCCTTTCTTCTTTAAGCTCTGGTGACTTTGAACTCATTTAAGTACCTTTCAGCTCAATACCTCTGTAATATCTACTCTGACATTCTTGGCAACCACTTTGCTTCCCTGCATCCAGTGACTGTCTGTTTCTATGATACTTTTTTTCCACAAAAATAATTGATGTTTATTGATCATCTTTGTGCCAGGAATTTAGTTCTTAGTGTACTATGACAACTCTATGAGATGGTTAAAATAATGTCTGCTTCATTAAGCAATACCCAGATTAAACACAATAATTAGATTATGTCTGCTTAGTAAAGAAATACATAGAATAATAGAGAGAAAATACATTTTCTGTGTTTCTCTTTTAAAATGATGCTTACTGTTCTAGCTGCCTAAACCAGAAATCCAAAATACATATTTACAGCTTTACCTTTATGCTATCTTTTAATCAAATACCATATCCTAAAATTTTATATCCCTAATATATAGTCTGTATCCATGTATGGATTCACTAGTTTACCTTTGCCATAACTGCCTCTTTTCAGCAATATTCCTGAAGTATCTTTTTTTTTTAACAAATCTCCACTCTCATGTTGATACAATTACGATAATATAAAATACATCTCTAGCTCATTCCCCTTTCTGCATATTGCTCACATCTCAGCCTGGGATATATAATTCTTCTTTTTTTTAACTTTATAGGTACCATACCCTCTGGAAAAGCCCACATTCCTTCTTGCATATAGCACGTCTTTGTTTCTGTGTCTGTCTGGCTCTATCTGTCTCTCTTTCTCTCTCCCTCTCATATTTCCCTAAACAATTATACTTTTTTAAAATAAAGTATATTTCCTATTATACCAATTATCTTTCTTTAAAGTTCCTGAGGCTTTCCACACGCTCTTGGGGGAGGGGAACCAGGACTCTTACCAAAGTTTAAAGGACCTTTTAAGGACAGGCTAGCACTGTCTTTTCTCCTTGTTTTATCCACTCAGGACCTCAGATGCCTCATGAGCACCTCAAGAGTAGTTACATTGCCAGGTATGTCCCATCGTCTCGGAACGTTACACATTTCCTTGCTGACTTTCTTCTTCTTAACCTCATCTTAATCTATGAGCTCCCTAAATTTGGGAAAGGGAAGTATTCACGTAGCAAGTGGGTATCCTTTCCCCTCTTTTTCCTGAGTGATCTTTAGATCCAGAGCTGTGGCCTCCTCTTGTTCCATTTTATCCAACATGATGCCTGCCACAGAACTATGACATGGGATAATCATTTGCTGCATTCCAGAATAAATCCGAGATCAAATAAAATGGGTAAATGATAGAAAACTTAAAAGGTCAACTTGGAATATTACAGGCTATCCAAGTATCACTTACTGAAGCAATCAAGGCTCAGATATGTTACCTTCTCTTAAAGCAGGTAAAATTGGGGTAGAACTGGGCACGTTTAACTTGTCTTGTTTATAGAACCAACTATTATTCTTAATGATTCCACTTACATTTCCCTAGAAATTTTTGTTCTAGGTCTTTTATCCAAAAGTGCATAGTAAATATCATCACCCAAATCTCACAACTATAATTTCCATAATTCAATTAAACATTCAACAGCATTTTTTCTCTCAAAATCCATCTACTGTATCCTCTATGATGAGAAATTAAGAAACTACAAATAAATGTTGGGAGCGTTTGTTGTCTAATTTTTTGTTTACTTTGTGACTTTTTGGTGATTCACTTCTCTATCATTTAGAACATCACACACCTACATAGTAAATAAGATGGAATATACTGCAATTTAAAGGCCTACAAAGAATTTGTCTATAACAGAAAGCAGAGAATTTCAGTTTAAATGGGGAAAGCAAAGACTTTAACGGTCATAAAAGTGTTTTCACTTTCCACTTCAAAACAGTCCAAGTATACAGAAATAAACCAAATAAACAATCATGGCTTGGCTTGTTAAGAATATAATGATCTTTTTCTTGATTTAGAGCAAGCAGAAAAATTATTGGCAACAGTGTATTGCATATATACTTCCCATCTCTTCCCCAAGTTCTCTTTTAAATGACAGTGAAGGAATAAAGCTTATGTAAACTCACATCAATGAAGAGCATGTCAAAGGGCAATTAAGAGGATAATGGGAGTTCATGAGTTTGGAGAGAAAAAGTAGATGGAATCATAACACAGGGGGATCAAGGGAAGTGAGAATGGGGTTCGGAGAGGTCCCTGGTGGCATCTGGGCTGAGGACCATTCCCCGACCAATGGACAAAGGAACAAGATCCCAGGCTCTTCAAAGTCTGAAGCATTCTTTAATTTCTCTCTACTCCTCACTCCACCTAATTCCATATATTCACACACACACACCCAAGTAAATCCAGCTCGAGATGTATACTTTACAAAAGGTTGGGGAAGAGAGTTATAAGAGGTAATGGACTTTAATTCTGAAACAATAAGGTGAGAAAAATTCTTTTTTTTCTAGGGAAAACTGCCAGGGACCTCACCCCAGAGACAGATCTTGTACTGGGGCTATAGGCCTGCCTAAGACAAAGGTAGAATCTACACAATGGAATACCATGCAGCTGTTAGGAAATCACTGTATCACTGTATCACTGTCTTCCCGTTCATCATCGATTTGCTCTAGCGGGCACCAGTAACATCTCCATATGACCTGTCTCATGCAAGTAGAGACCAAGGGCACCTGCTTGCTCCAGGAACATAAAGAGCCTCAAACCATTCCATCAGGTCATGGGAATGAGGTCTATAATTGTTACTGGTATCTGGCATATCAAATACGACACGGGTAGCTTGCCAGGCTCTGCCATGCGGGTAGCATACTCTTGTAGTCATCTCAAAATCCAGCATTTATTGATGAACTGCACGGCCGCTTGCAGCCGCATGAGCCAGGCTGTGATAGGCTGGTCTGCTGGGTGGAGCTATAATGAGGGGGAAGTCGGGTGTGGAAAATGGAGGCCCTCATGGAGTGGGGGTTAGGAAAAGGATACTGAATTTTGCATAAGGTTCTTCCCAATTTCATTCACATTTATACATAGTAAACAGTTATAGACATGTTTTAACTGATGCCAGTAAGCCTGGCAAGAAGCCAGAGCAAACCACACATCATGCAGTTAGTCATTCTCAACATCCAGACTCCATAGTTCTTCAGAGCTCCATCCAAGAGAAATCCTGATCTTCCCCCTTTAAGTTTCATCAGTAAATGCTCGAGTTGAGAGCCTTCTACTGAGATTATACCACCTACACGGTAAAGCCTGGCAAGCTACCATGCTTTATTTACTTTTTATGCCAAAGACTAGTAACTATTATGGACCTCAGTTCCATAACCTGAAGAATGGTTTCGGGCTCCTCCTGTCCCTGTAGCAAGTAGATGCCCTTGGGTTGCACTTGCTTGTGACAGGACTAATGGAGATGTTACTAGTGCCCACTCGAGCAAATCGATGAATAATGGGAAGACAGTGATGAAATTTGCCTATAAATGAATGGACATGGAGAGTATCATGATGAGTGAAATGTCAGAAAGAAAAGGACAGATACAGAATGACTGCATTTATTTGATGGATATAAAAAATAGTATGAGACTACTATCCAAGGCCAGGCAAAACTGAGACCAGGAGGACTTCCAGTGGTTGGAATCTACCACAAGTGTGGGTGGGTGAGTGGTTAGGTAAGGTAGAGAAGGGAACCAGAGTACTAATAATTATTGGAAATGGTAACGCCAGACTAGAACTGAGCATTAAACATAGACAAAGGGATATACATGATGACCCCCCCACTCCTTGAGGGTCTCCATTTTCCACATCTGGACTTCCCCCTCATCAGAACTCCTCCCAGCAGACCAGCCTATCACAGCCGGTTCATCAATAAAGCTGGACTTAGAAATGTATATATTACAAACCACAATATATGAGAAGTGAAAATGAAAGAGAACGAGAAAGAGAAAGAGAGAGAGAGAAGAGAGAGAGAGAGAGAGAGAGAAGGAAAGTACTTGCCATAAAGGCAGGCTGGAGTGAGAGTGGGGTGGGAATCTGGGGATATTGGTGTTGGGAAAGGTGCACTGGTGGAGGGATGTGTGTCTGAAACCCAATTGTGAACAGATTTGTAATTGTACATCTCATGGTGTTATAATATATTTTTAAGGCAGAATCCTGACATGTTGTTTTCTCCTTTCCTTAGCTGGCAAACAATCATCTTAATAATACCTCTAGTTGTTTTGTATAAACACAGTAAAAGATTCAGGCATTTATCTACACCTGGAATTAAACTTTTAGTGTGGTTATTCCTGGAGACATATTGCCACCTATCCCAGACTACATTCCTTTGTCCAGGAGGGTTTATTCCTAAACTCCACATGGTCCTTTTAATCTATTGCTTATCATTCAAACACCACAGAGTTTATTCCATGACCTTGCTCTTAACTCATTATATTGATCAGAACATTTAGTTTGTCCCATGTGGAGGCCAGGGTGGCTTACTCACAGCTTGCTCTGGGTCCATCCAGTCCCACAAGGGCACCCTCCTTTTGGGGTAAAAAGGAAATAGAATCATTCTAAGGACAACTGAGGTTTTAAGTTAGGAAATATGACAGATGCCAAGGCACAACTAATTCAGAATTAATTAACTTCAATATCACAAATGCATAGCCTTAACTGTCTACCTGTGTCTATATAAAAAGCCTTGTTGTAGCATAAGAATATTTAAAGGGCACAAGGAAAGAGAGAGAAGTAACATTTCATCTACAATACAAAACCAGGGCTGGCAAGTAGAAGACAAAAGGCTGTGAACGAAGGGTAATCCAATACAAAAGAGCGATTTGTCAGGACCCAGAAATACACAAATAGATGAGACATGAACGGAAAAATGGAAGTAATGTCAAACAAAACCCATAATGCTAAAACTTGTTTCACTCACATTTCATCTCTAGTGTTCAACTCCTCTCCCTATTCTACTTGGGAGGACAATAGATGTTTCTTACCATTAAAGCAAACAAATAAAATCAAGCTGGACTGACTACGGTATTAGAGTGAGAAAGGATCTTCAGCATAAAGTGCTATGCCCTGTGGCCACGAGAGCTTCCAGTGTGAAGAATGTGTCTCTTCTTGCTGCCTGCACATTCTACTATAAAACTAGCACTTTAAGAAAGTTCTATTTTTGTCCATTAGACCACTTGACCAATTGATTCTCAAATACAGCTGGGCATTATAAGATTTCAGAGGATTGCAAACTTACCTGGTCTGCCACCCCTTTTAAAAACATCAGTGTTCTCATACCCGTCAATTTACCTTCTTTAAATGTAACAACAGAAAGCATCACACAATTACACCCAAATCTACTACAGCCCCCTACATCATTTTAATGCCAACCCCACACACCACACTGTACCAGGGGATAGTATCAGCTGTCTTGTAATCACTTCACTGCTCTAGATTAGAGCTATTTCAACTTTTTCCATTCCATGTCTGTGTGCCTGAGAAAACTTTATACAACTTGTATGGAAATTTTGTTCTATATATATGTATGTATAAATGAGTGTACAAAGCAAGCATTTGCCAATAATAAATCATAATTTGTTTTAAAGCAAATGCCTGAGATTTTTCCCCCCCTGCTCCCACACAGTTACATGGTCTTTGTGGAGTTACAACCCACTGATTAGGATTTTCCATTCTTGAAGGATATGAAGTTAGGCTCCAGATGTTTGAGTAAAATATCCAATGTAAAAAATATGAAGACAAGCACATGATAATATTTAATGGGGGAAATAGATATATGTTTAGGAGAAGAAATAAATTCTAAAAGAACATGCAGAAATATGGAAATAGGATCTACAAATCAATAATAAATTGTCATAATAATAAAAACAAAATAGGGGACTATAAAATTCTCATGGCATACTTTGTCATTTGCTGCAAAGGACCAATGAAAGAGAATAGAGAAGAGAGCCCAGAAATAAGCACACTCATATGTTAAAGTTTTACAAAGGTCTCTAATACACAATAGAGAAATGTAGTCTCTTAATATATGGTGCCAGGAAAACTGGATTGCCACATTAGAAAGCGTGAAATTGGACCCTATAACCACTAATAAAAACCAACTCAAATTGCATTAAAAACCTAAATGTGAATGTAAGACAATAGGGTAAAAGCACTCTTAAAATTAATTGAGATACTGAGTTTTGGTAATTATACATAAACAGAAGCATCTGAAGGGAAAAGAAGCTTGCAGGGTTATTTCAAATTTAAAAAAATGTTTCTGCACAGAAAAGGAAACAATTCAAAAGAAAAGTCAATTGTGGAAAAGGATACACTGTTTGAAAATGATATCCATGAATAGTTGGTATTTATAAATATATAAGGAAGAAGGGCAAGGAGGTGGAGTAGAGAAAAACCAATAACCAGATTAAGCATTTGAGTAAAGGGCCCAAATAAACATTTTTCCAAAGATGGCCAAGATTTTCCTAGCTTACTGGAAGAAAACAGACCAACTATATATGCAACAACTTTCATATTCTCAAGATATTGTCTTTTCAACACTGTTTCTTAAAAAAGAATGAAGTAATAGTTTCAAAATTCCAATACAGAAAATTTGTAATCATAATTTTATACAATGGGGGATAGTACAGGGGTTTAATCACATGCCTTGCATGCAGCTGACCAGGGTTCAGTCCCCATACTTCCTGAGTCCTGCCACAAATAACCTCCGAAAAAGCAGCCAGGAGTAAGCACCATCAGCTTGTGGCCCAATCCTCTTTGTCCCCGGACCTCAAAAATTTTGTACTATTACTGAA
Organism: Cryptotis parvus; assembly: GCA_021461705.1. Classification (NCBI taxonomy): domain Eukaryota; kingdom Metazoa; phylum Chordata; class Mammalia; order Eulipotyphla; family Soricidae; genus Cryptotis; species Cryptotis parvus. The sequence goes on along the minus strand of JAJIBD010006995.1, from coordinate 75,986 downwards.
ATAGTTGAATGACTATGGAGCCTAAAATTGAACCATATCATTTTGTTATTTTTTTCAGTGGAAATATCACTCCTTTAAGAAAAGTATTATGTTTACCATTCATGGTTAGATCTACTAATAGATTAATCAATGAATCAGAAATGAATCAAACAGGTATCTGGGTGCACCTGTAACTCTTCCAGAATAGGCATGTCCCTGGATCTTTGAACACACAAAGGCAGACTAGCTTAGAGGATGAAAACACAGTGGGTAGAAGTGGAGTCATCCAGCACTGGGACTTGGAGACAAGAGGTAGACTGTGACCATATTCCTGTTGCTAGCTTGGTAGATTTCAGAGATTATTTTCCAGCTGACGGCATGGGTATGAAGCAGTCATGTAGGTAGATCTGGAAGGACCATGTCAATGAGCTCTTGGGAAGTATAAAATCAACTAGTCCTAAGGCCGTCAGAACCCACCCCGGGGACACAGGAACTAAGGTTTGATAAGACCTTAACTTGGCATGATCACAGACCAAAAGAAGGCTTGAACACCCTCAACCCAATACCCCCTCCCCTTGCTTCCAACCAACCCCTTTCCTGGAGCCCCTATACTCTGAGGGAAGCTCGAGCAGGAACAAAATCCTGGGCAGTTTACAATGGACTTTCCTTTCCCACAAGTTATGGACTTTGTTTTTAGGCCATACCCAGCAGTCCTCAAGTGCTTACTTCTGGCTCTGTTCTCAGGAATCTCAGGGACCACCCCTGGTGGGCTCAGGGACCATATGGGATGACAAAGATAGAAGGCAGATCGGCTATCTGCAAGGCAAATGCACTTCCTGCTGTACTATCACTCCAGTCACTCAGAGCGGACTCATCTGTCCTAAACTGCCCCAGCCATCCCAGGGACAGCAGAGGTGGATAGAGAGAAATAGGCAGATTCCCTTTTCTAGGTCACAACCTCTCTCTCCTTCCTACTTCACTTAAGTCACTCCGAACTCCAAATGACATTAGATAAATATAACGAGGAGATTTCATAAACTGAGGAATGTCCCATTTTGAAGTCAATTATGACCAAAAAGCTCCCACAAATGAGCACTAAATTGTTGGTCCTAACTGAAAATTCAAACCAAAACAGGCTCCCCCTCTCACTCTTCACTTTAATATTTCTATTTCAGTCTCTCTCTTGGATCCTGTTTATTCACTCATGAAACAAGCATTCATTGTATTTGGATCTTCCCTAAGTGCTCTGTGAATAATAAAAATTAAAGCACAAAGTTTCAGTCCTCAAGAAATGTTCATCCTATGAAGATAAAGAACATTATTCAGGAGAGAAAAAGGTGGGAGACACATGGTGGAGTGAAGAAACTGGAATTATTGGATCAACGTACTATCAAGAGTGAATGGCCCAGGCTCAAGTTAAAAAAAGATAACTAAAATTATAACAAATTGGTCCTGCAGGTTATTGTACGTAATTGGGATAATATTCAATGTGTGAAAAAGGCCTCTAAAGAGCTTAAAGCATGTGCTGGGCAGCAATTGCCTTATGTATGGCCTTATTTAGTTTCCTAAAAACTTCGTTGTATGCATGTTCCACAAGCATCTCAGAACTCAAAGAACCACACACCACCTTCCTCTCCCCTGAAACGTCACTTCTTCCCATTTTCATCCTTGCATTGCATCATGGATACCTATACACTTCGTTACAAAATGTTCCTGCCCTGCTTGCTTCAGGCTTTATTATTAATCATTTAATATTAATACAATTAATGTAAGGCTGCACTGTTACTAACAATAAGCATTAAAAGTGCTTTACAATAGAACAAGCTTTGTTCTCTGTGTTTCATACATAGCTGTTTTTCACAAAAATCTAAAGGACCTGGCTCCAGATAGGCTTTGGTATGTTGCCTCTTTATAATGTTCCTACTGGTTGCCTTTTCTTTGTCCTCTTTCCAATCCATTCTATCCACTTTATTGACAGACTAATTTTCTTCACACAAAGGTCTGATCAAGCTGAAAGCTTTCAGAACAATATCCAAACTCCTTAACTTGGTAATCACCCTCTCATGAGCTGGCTCTGCTCTACACTTCCCAATTCACAGCTCACTTCTCTATACATAATAGATTTTTGCTACACTGGAATCAATATATTTGTAATTATACTAATGTAGCAATTCTCAAATTGTGGTCTGGGTACCTCTAAGGATCTTTGAAATCCCTAGGGCTAGGGGATCCACAGATCAAAGCTATTTTCAAAATACAAAGACATTATTTGCCCTTTTCTTTCTTGTCTCGTGCATGTATGGTGGTTTTCTAGAAGCTACATGATGTGTGACTGTATCATACAGACTAAATGCATAGGCACACCTTAAGAAATCAATGGTCCTGTGCTAATCAAGTCTTTGAAGAGATTTAAAAAAACATATAAAACAACGTTACTCTAATGTTTTTTATGTTTTGAAAATACAAAAAGCTCTACAAAATATACTTATGATGTTAATATGTAATCAGTATTTTTGTTACAAAGTACTCAAAAATTCCAGAAAAATCTAGTTTAAGTGCTGATAAAGCAAAAATTCAATAAATATTACACATATAAATTAAAGTCCTTAGGATTATCTTAATAATTTATTTATTTTTTTGCTTTCTTTTTTTAAGTATTTTATTATACCACCGTGAGATATACAAATCTCTCTCCTTCTGGCTAATTTCACTCAACATAATCTTCTCCATGTCCATCCATTTATAGGCAAATTTTATAACTTCATTTTTCCTAACAGCTGCATAGTATTCCATTGTGTAGATGTACCAAAGCTTCTTTATCCAGTCATCGATTTTCGGGCACTCTGGTTGCTTCCAGATTCTGGCTTTATGTCCCGTCAGTCTCTGATAAGTCTCATCAAGACTAATATGGTAGCCATTTATGTAACACTTGGTACCTTGTGTTATAATAATCAGTCCAGAGAAGTTGAAAGTATCTGGAGATGCAGAAACTTTAATCAACGTGGACAGGCATATGAACTGTTATTATTTGGAGTTCGGCAAACTCTATATAAGGTGAGAGATATGGGACTGGAGTTATAGGACAGTGGATAGGGTGCTTGTCTTGCATGCCTCCAACCCAGGTTTGATCCTTGGTATTAGATCAGGTCCCCTGAGCTCTCCAGATGTGATTACTGAGGACAGAGCCAAGAGTAAACCCGAGAACCCTCAAGTATGGCCCAAATAGCAAAAGCTGTGAGAATATTGGTAGAGTCTATAGTAGAGCTACCCAAGAGAAAAGCAGAAACAGTTCAGACATGCTGAAGGAACCAAAGGCACCAAGAGTTCAAGTGACTGCGTGGGTGTTGGACAGGTGGTCACAGAGGCCCACCTTCAACAATGCAGGAAAACTAATATAACAAGAGGAACTGGATTTTTAAGTTTCATCCAAGCTAAGAATAGGAGAACACATAACCTGAGAATATTTAATAAAGAACTAGATTTTTATAAACAACTTTTCCAACTCATGCAAAGGTAATCTGAAAATTAAAAACCAGGACTAAAACAGTTGAATAAAATAGGGTTAAAATAGTTGAACACACTTCATCAAGGAAAGAACACAAAAGGCAGATAAGTACATACAAACTTTCCCATATTAGGAAAGTAGAAGCTGATGTGATAATGAAAAGTATTGCCTATCTACTAGAATTGAGAACTAATGATGGTGAGAATATGTAATAACATGGAATTTTCATATCAGAAATGCAAAATGGCACACTGGAAAATATTTTGTAGTTTCCTATGAAGTTAACTATACACAATTCTATAAACTCCTAGAAATTTATTCAGGGAAATAAAAAAACATATGCCCACACAAATATTTGTATTTGAATATGTGTGACAACTTTATTTATAATAGCTCCAACTGGAATATCCAAATGTCCACCAACTGGTTGAGTACTGTAGTCCAACTACACAGTGTAATCTAGGAATTAGAGGGAACTAATTACTAGTAAATGCAATGTCAATATAACTCAAAATCTATATAGTAACTTATAGGGCAGAAACTTATATAGGGCAGAATCCTATGTGCCAGGATTCCATTTATGTGACACTGTAGAGAAGGTAAAACTATAGTGACAAGTCCCAGATCAATGAATGACTGCTAGTGCCAGATGGTGGTATGAGAGGGCTGATTTGAAAGGAGCAGAAGGCAACTTACTTTTTTGGGTTGATAGACATCTTCTCTGTGCTGTCCAATATGGTAGCCCACATATGGCAACTGAGCACTTGGCATATGACTTTCATGACTGAGAAATTGCATTTTTTTAATTACACAAAATTTTAACTAAGACAAGTATACGTGAAATATACTTAAGTGTATTTGGAGAACTTGAGCATTTAATCTATTTTTCAACTGTAATTTTTTGGGGGTGGGACGTACTCGGCAGTGTTCAATGCTAACTCCTGGTTTTATGCTCAGTGATCTCTCCTGGTGGGGATCAGGGCACCATCTGCAGTACCTGGGTTGGTAGGATGCAAGGCAAGCATCCTGCCTGTTGTACTATCTCTCCAACCCCTTAACTGAATTTTATAAAACATACAAGTTTTATGTATAAATACAAGTAGTTTCTGGCAAAAGCATTAATTATCTGAAACCTGTAAATATTAGATTGCAAAGAGCTAATCTTAAAGATGTAAAAACCATATTCATATTTTTATAGTGATTACATATTCAAACTAAATATGGACTGGGCTTGGGGTTGGAAAGTTAGATCACATACCTTGCATGTTTGAGGCCCTGGGCTTAAGTCCCAACCTCCATATACTCTCCTTTTCTCACCCCCAAAAGTTGCCCCCAAACCCTGAAAGAAGAGGCCTTCCAAATTAGAATAAAAACCTAGTATGGTGCAAATATCAGTTTGGAAGAGGAAACTGACTTTCAGGAGAAGAGGTGCTGAGCTCATCAAGTAGATACGTCCATTAATAAGTACTTGTACTTACTCAAAAATTAAATATAAGTACTTCCTCTCAATAATTTTATATTGTTTTTCCAAAAGCCTGCAAGATCATTTGGACATAGTGATTCTAGATCATTTGGGTGTCTAGTTTTGGGCCTAACAGCTTAATAAAGAACGGTTAGCCCTTTCTTTCAGCTTAGAGCCTCTTGCACGGAATTTAGAGAACTCTGCCCACTGAGGTTCCAGTTTGCAGCCAAAGAGACAATAAGTTGGAGGCTAGAGAAAATGGCCTAGGAGCACAAATGAGTGAGCACCCCCCCCTTACAGTTTCATTTCCCCTTTCCTCAGCAACATGCTCTGGTGCTTAGCCTCTGAAGGTTGAGGAGCCTACAGATCAGTTTCTGCCAGTGGACACCACCGACTCATTTTTAAAAAAAAAGAAAAGGAAAATCCCAGATGGTCCAAAGAAGTTCTAGTGGAAGATGAGTCCCCTGGGAATATCAAAGGGTGGCAGGGGTCAGAGAGAGCAGCAGGGTGGGTGCCCTCAGCTGTTTCTAACCACCCAGGAGCCTCACAATCAGAATTTATCTACAGAGATGAAGTGACTGATCTGGGGTCCCATGAGGAACTTTACGTATTCTCCTAGAGTATGATACACTGCCCCCGTGAGACCATAGGAAAGAGGTTAGAAGCAGGTCGAGCAATTCTTGTGTTCTGGGGTGTTTCTTGATTTTTCCCCTAATCTCCAAACACTTCAAGGATGGACAATGTCACTGCTTCCTTATCCTGATGAACTGGGACCTTTTCCCTTAGAATTATGCATGTATTACTCTCCTCTTAAGAGGTCAGAAATCCTTTTGGTTTAAAATCTGGCTTATTTGCATCCATTATCTTCCTGTTAGTTAGGCAATCTGCATAGTACCCAGGCATGAAATATTTTTACCTAGGCTTTGGAAATACAGAAGGACGCTTTCTTAATAAGGGAAGGCATTAACTATCTTAAGCAGGAACCCATTTGCAGATTAAATTTGCCAAAAGGTCAGCTTGCAGCTGCCATGGTGTTGCAAACCCCACGTGTCCTCCGTGTCACAACACTGTGACATATCTTAGAAGAGTCACGGTCTTTTCCAGTCGGCTGAATCTCTGTTTCAATTAGGAATAGATTTAAGAGTCCCCAGGCTCTGATTTCTAGGTGGCCTTGCACAATATTATTAATAATTCAATCATACCTGTGCTGATAACAGATTGAATTTTTAGCGTCCCCCCTATTACACACACACACACACACACACACACACACACACACCAGATTAAGGACTAGCCCATGACTAATTTCTTGAGCAGTTTAGTATCTGACTGACATCCCATTTATCTAATTGTGACTAGAAGATTTCATTTTCATTTTGTTGGCTTAAAATTAGTGGAGAAAACCTGTTTACCTTTGAAAACTTGACTCATTCTTTTTCATCTTTGGAATTATGTTGAGATAGTTCATTCCATGGGAGAAATTTGCTATTTTATCAGAGTTCATTTTCTGAATTCATTTCAGCTCAGTCTGTTTGCAGCCTAATATGAAATTGAATCTTTCGTTGCAAATAATTTCATTGTATAAAAACCCAACAGTGAGGAGGGGGCAGGGTTCATTTGGAAATTCAGAAAATGCGAGGGACAAAAAACAGACCCGGGGTTCAAAAACCTAGTTTGATCACTAAGGAACTGCAAAGGAACCCAAGACAGGTTACATTATTCACCCAGATTTGAGATAGGGTAGCGTAAATGAGGCACACAGGGTGCAAAATTTATGGAGGTGCTTACTCTTGGCATTGAGATACTGCCATGCCAGTGAGTCCTTCCTGCCTTAATTTTCATGTGAAGTTTTGTAGCTTGTTACATTAAGGTCCTGTCCCTGATCTCTGAGCAGAAATGATCTTATCTGCAAAAGTATAGTGTTATTTTCCTTCCCCAGAATGAACAAACTCACTCACATAAACACTTAGCGAAGTGTCCGACCTATCATAAGCACTCAATAAATGTTCAGTGATGTTATGATTGACATTGCGTATATGCCAATTGCTCCCCAGTCCCCCTTTCATCCATTGAAGCCCTTAGACCACCGTGATATTTTAGGAGGGGCCTTTAAGGGTTAGTTAAGGTTAGACTAGGTCAAGGAATGTAACCTCCATGGTGGGATTTATGTCATTATAAGAGGAGGGAGACCCTGAGGCTCATTCTATCTCTTGACTCAAAGACAGATTCCCCATCATGCCAGCGCCCTGGTTCTGAATGCTTGACTTCTAGATTGAGAATAAAAAATCAGTTTAAGTCATCCAGTGTGGGTTATTGCTATAGCCCAGAGTGTCTAAAAAATTAGCTTGTGCCATGAAATTTGATATTGTACCCTTAACCTTTGTACCCTTAACACTTTCAAAAGAACAAATAATTAAAAAAAAACCTTATCATCTTTCCCTCAGAGTCCAGCATGGCCTGGTTTCTGTGCATGTCTTCAGCAGTATCTTCTGATAATTTCTGAAAATTGCAGTAGTCCAGTCACACTGCTCTTCTGCCTTTTCTGTTTGTTTGTTTGTTTGCTTATGGGCCACTCTGGGCTGTGCTCAGGGCATATTGCTGGCTCTGTTCTCAGGGATTACTCCTGGTGAGCCATATAGTGTCAGGGCTCAAATTCAGGTCAGCAAAGCAAGAGCCTTATCCTTCTCTGAGTTCTTGAATGCACCATTCTCCATCATACAGCCCTTGGTCAACCATAGGGTCTTTGCATGGCTTTTCCAGGCTGAGAGATCTTGTCTTCCTTTCCCACATAATTATGCCTCATATATTCATTACATAATATTATGGATATTATATATACACCAGAGTAAAGTCATTCTAGTTTCTTGACTTCTCAAACAAAACAGTTGATACACACTTATTTATCTGATTATTTTATTACCATTTCTCTCCCCATTAGATGCAATACTCCAAGAGGGTAGAGACCCTTTCACTTTGACATTAATCTATTCTCAGCATAGCAGCATTCAATCAGAGGGCATGCCATAATTGTATCATTGTATAAAAATATTTTTTCTATCACTGTCTTGATAGGATCATCCTCAGTCAGGCACAGGTGTGTATTTTTTTTCATACGGAATTTGGCTGAACAATTCCTACTGCATACTTTTCCTCACGGTAAGCCTGATGATGCTTATTCACTATAAGGCCTCATTTAGTTCTATTCCCTACTACATTGATCTACTTGCTTTGCAAATTTGTTAGTAATTTTGCCTAGAATATGTAACACAATAAGATTGGATGTGTGTAACAAAGTAAATAAAGTTATATGTTATGTACTGGTGTTCTCTCCACATATTAGGTGGGGAGAAAATCCATGTCCTCAACTGATGTCAGAAAATATTTAAACTGTATTTCCTAAGAATGAAAATAAAATACATTTATAGGGTGCAAGCATAGGCTTAGCTTGTTTGATTTTTTGGATCCCACCCAACTGCACTCTGGGGTTTTGTGCTAGGTGCTGCTTCCAGCAGTGCGAGGGCCATGTAATGCCTGAGATTGAACCAAGGTCTCCAGCATGTAAAGCATGCACTCAGTCTAATGAGCCTGGCATGTGCAAGATTTCCACCAAGAAAGGTAAACAGGGATGCCTGCCTTTTATATGCTGCTCATGAACCTGAATTCAATTCCTGGTACTGCATAGTTCCTTAAACATTTCTGGTATAGCCAGTCCTGGTGAACTCCACAGCAAGACTGAGCCTTACTTGAAAGACTCAAGAACTGAATCTTCTATTCCTGGGGTTATTAACCAAGGGCTATGGGCCTTAGTACACTGCTTGGAAGGGTCTCCCCAAAATAACATCCCCCAAACCAGAAATTTTTAGAAGTATCTAAGTTTCCTAAGAGAGGTTTAAGACCTGTTTAGATTGAGTTCTTCACTCTTTATCATCTGTGTACCAGCACCTGCCCTACACATCAGTTCACTAGATCAGCAATTGTAACCAGGACTGTAAACCAGTGGTTTCCCAACCACTGTGGACATGTGCTGGTCATGGTTCAGTGATTGAAGATGACTGATCTAAGGGAACAATTTTCTCATTTGAGGAATTGGTAGTTACTTTTCAAACTCATAACCCAAGAGCGAATAAGAAAGATACATATGGGAATACCAGTATACTTATATAAATGAGAGCAAACTGGAAGAAGACTACTAAACACTGCAATTGCTATGCCACTATGCCCATTGCTAGTGGTAGCTACAGCCTATTTTGTTCCTCCCATGTCTCTTGTTCACTCATTTCATTCATAATAAACACTTAGCGGTAGGAAAAAAAGGCATATTTTATGCCCTTGGGGGGATTATATGCTGGTTTATAATCCATCAACCTGCTGTATATAAATTCCACTAATAAGAAAGAACAAGTAAATTCCAATAAATAGCATGCAGACAATGCTTACTTAAATATTACTAAAAGTGCCATGTGCTAAGCTCTGTCATCAGAACCTGCCAAATGCCTTGATCCAGACCTTTCCAGAAATGCTAGACTTTTGGAAGTCATATACTTTTCTAGAAATTCTAGAAATGCAGTTGCTTCCAGGTACTGTCTGCTTATGAGAGTATTTGGAAGGCAAAAATGATTTTCTATTTTTGCTTAAAGTTTATTTTTCTGTTCAGAAGCACTCAGAGAGTCAAGTACTTAAAACCATTGCTTAAGGAAAGCATTAAAGCTCTTGTTATCATTACTTAGGACAGTGTGGAAAAGCATAACAAGAAGGATGGGCACTCAGAAAGAAATTCTTCACTTGCAGCTGTTAAGGAGGAGGAGGAGGTGTCTGCGATCAAGGAGGACAGGAGTCCTTGGACCTTGATGACTCCCATTTCAGTGACTCATCTTTAAAGTTCAAACTCTCAAATTAGTACCAACCCCAAGGATGGACAATCAGGAAGTTATGTGCTTAGTAAGAAGAAAATGAAATAGAGCTTAGTAATTGAAGCTAAAGGCATCTTCAAAGATGAAACACCACCTTCAAAGCAACTGGAAGCAAAGATACAAATATGGGATCACATGAAACTAAAAAGTTTCTGCACCTCAAAAGAAACAGTGACCAGGATACAAAGACAGTCCACAGAATGGGAAAGAATGTTCACCCAATACCCATCTGATAAGGGGTTAATATCCAGGATATATCAGGCACTGGTAGAACTTTACAAGAAGAAAACAGTCAACCCATCAAAAAATGGGGAGAAGAAATGAACAGAAACTTCAACAAGGAAGAAATTTGAATGGCAAAAAACATGAAAAAATGTTCATCACTATTAGTCATCAGAGAGATGCAAATCAAAACAACAATGAGATACTATCTCACACCAAGGAGACTGGCGCATATCCAAAAGGGTAAGAACAACAAGTGTGGCGTGGATGCCGGGGTGGGGGTTGGGGGAAGGGAACTCTCATCCATTGTTGGTGGGAATGTTGACTGGTACAGGATTTTTGGGAAAACAATATGGACATTCCTTTTCCAAGGGGGAAAATATCATAAAGATAATTTCTAGACTAGACATTGAGCTCCCATTTGACCCAGCCATACCACTCTTGGGAAAATACCCTGGGAAGCTAAAAACACACAGTGGAAGCACCATCTGTACCTTAATTTTCATAGCAGCACTATTCACAATAGCCAGGATCTGGATGTACCAAAGAACTGATGACTGGGTAAAGAAACTTTATCCAGAGTTGCCGAGAACTGATGACTGGATAAAGAAACTTTGGTACATCTACACAATGGAATACTATGCAGTTGTTAGGAAAAATGAAGTTATGAAATTTGCCTATAAATGGATGGACATGGAGAGGCTCATGTTGAGTGAAATTAGCCAGAAGGAAAAAGACAATATAGAATGACTGCATTTATTTGCATGACATATATATAATATATATATATATATAAACATATATATTGTGATACCAATATCCAAGGTCAGGCAAAACATCAATCAGGAGGTCTAGTCAAAGGTGGAATCTACCACAAGTGTGTGGGAGTCAGAGGTTAGGCAAGACAGAGAAGGGAACAGAGTGCTAATAATTGTCGAAAGTGCTAATACCAACCTAAAACTGTGGATTAAATACAGACAAAAAGATACACATGATAACCTCTAAATGTATGTATTGCAATCCACAATGTGTAAGATAAGGAAGCGAGCAAAGAGAGAAAGAAAAGAGATAATAAATCTGCCATAGATCAGGCTAGGGAGGGGGTGAGGGAATCGGGGACATTGGTGGTGGGAAATGGGCACTGGTGGAGGGGATTGGCAGGAACACTGTATGACGTACCCAAATATGAACATCTTTGTAATCATATATCCACAGTGGTATAATAAAAATATTAAATTATAAAAGAAAGAGTCTAGTATACATTTCCCAGAAAGATCGGAAACTTTCTTTGCATCCAGCCTTCTATTTTTTGGTAGTCTGGTTTTGGGTGATTTTCCTCGATCTGTTTCATTAAAACAATTCCTTCATTCTCACAATCTCCTGCTTACCTTTAACCAAAGATTTCCCCACCCCGAACATAATCCTTGACTTATATGATTATTTTTGTCTTGAAAAATGAAAATGAATTAGGACTTGGAGAATTTGAGGAACTAGACCATACTCTTAAATAAATACAAGTAAGTATTTTCATTTACCACTCTAATTCAAGCCCAAGGACTAAAAACTAGACTCTAAATTTCTGAATACATTAAACTATAAAGAGAGATCCTTAAAAGTAATGAGGCTGTTATAAATGGATGGACATGGAGAGAATCTTGCTGAGTAAAATTAGTCAGAAGGAAAAGAACAGATATAGAATAACTGTATATATTTGCAGGGTATAAAAAATATAATATGAAACTAATATCCAAGGCCAGGCAAAACATGGACCAGTAGGGACTTGCCAATGGCTGAAATCTACCACAAGTGTGTGGGAGTCAGAGGCTAGGTAAGACAGAGAAGGGACCAGTGTGATAATAATTGTTGGAAATAATAATGCCAGACTAGAACTGAGCATTGAACATAGGTAAAGAGATATATTTGATAACCCCCTAAAAGTATGAATTGCAAGCCACAATATATAGAGAGAGAGAGAGAGAGAGAGAGAGAGAGAGAGAGAGAGAGAGAGAGAGAGAGAGAAAGCCTGCCTGAGGGTGAGGGTTTGGGGAGAGAATCTGGGGACATTGGTGGTGGGAAATGTACAATGATGGAGGGATGGGTGCTGGAACACTGTATGACCAAAAACCAATCAGAAACAGCTTTGTAATTATATATCTCACTGTGATAGAATAAAATAAAAAAAGTTTTAGGATACAAAAAAATGTAACGAGACTGCCCCATTTTCCTCATATGTTCCACTGAAATGAAACTAGTCCTATGCCTTACACCTGCTCCACATCTGTGATCTTTGGTAGGGTAGGATTTTCAGTTGGTCTTCACCCAAATTCACATCTATGGGTTATAAAGAATCAGCAGAGAAAATGACATATTGTGGAGAGCAGGTGTCTCTGAAAGGCAATTTTAACTATGTATATATGAAATGAAATCATAACAAGTATAAATATTTCATTTTCAATGTTTAAAAGAGGGTTTCTTTGAAAGGGGACTTTAACACACATGTAAATTAATTACAATTCATGACATTACTTGCACAAATCATTATTTCAAGAAAATGATGGAATCATTTCAAACCAATATTGACATTTTAAGTATTACAATACTTTAAAAAATTATTGCAGTATATTTTCTCTTTTCCCCAAAGAGGGTCTTTAACATGTGCAGGAGGAAATACAAAATAAATCATATGGTTTTCATTCACTTACCTTGTATAACTTGGGCTCAGAGGAGACCATCCTCTGAGGATGGTCCTCAGGGAGACATTGGGCAGCAGTAAACAGAACGGTGACAATACACACAACTATCCCCTGGGCTGTATGTTGGTATCTCATTACATACTGAATAAAGGTCACATCCAAAAATTAATGATCTATATGTCTCCCAGTTCTCATCTTTGATGATCTCCAACTTTAGGATATGTTTACAGCTCTCTACAAATTTTATCTTAAGGCACAATTCACTAAAAATGTTCATGCCTAGGAATCAAATGGGTTCTCTAAAGCTATTGTTACAGAAAATGTTGTTGGCTAGGTTGAACCTCATTTTGGATTGAAATATCAGTGAATGGGGACACTGTAAAAGAACAAATGTCATCAATAAATATTTCAAAATTGAGTTTTATGAACAGACATCTTCTTTGCTACATGATAGAGCAGAATGTAGTTTGGATAGCTCAGTGGGAGCTCAAGAGCCCTGGTAGGAGTTTGTGTATACTGTAGCGTTCACTTTGGTACCTAGAAAGTCTTTTCTAGATCAAAAGTATCTCCCTAACTAGTCAACTGATCTCAGCATTAGAATCAAAAGTTATTTAAATGAAAGAAATTTCAATCAGGTGTCCCGGTTAAAATGGACACATATATATTGGGGCCAGAGTGATAGCCCAGTGGGTAGGACATTTGCCTTGCACGTGGCCTGCCAATGCAGGCCCGGGTTCGATCCCTGGCATCCTATATGGTCCCTCGAGCACTGCCAGGAGTAATTCCTGAGTGCAGAGCCAGGAGAAGGCCCTGAGAGCATTGCTGGGTGTGACCCAAAAAGCAAAAAAAAAAAAAAAAAAAAAAGGACACATATTCTAGAGTTCATAACCAAGGTGCCGTTTTTCTTTCTTTTCTCTTCACATCCCTTTAATAAATTATTCCTTCAGTTTTACATTCCACATAACTCTCAGACATTCTATCCCACACAGCTACCAGGGATATTCTTATTTAATTTCCTTGCCTACACTCTGGTCTGACCTATCATTGCTTTGTTAGAATGATAAGCCATTACTGTCTCTTTACAGTGATGAGAATATAGAAGTCTTTTCATGGGCCTTCTTGCTCTCACTTTCCCCCCTTGGAATACATATTCTGCTAAGACGCTAAGGAAAAACATATCAAAAATATTAATGCTATTCTAAAAAAATATTAATGCTATTCTGATTTAGGTCCTCCAAAGATATCTCCTTGTGCTCAGAATAAAATCTGAATTGCTCATCCTAATATTCAACTGAAAACATTCTTCCCACAGACCTGTGCATACCTAGTTCTCTTCATTCATTTATCTCTTCCCTCTCCCACTTCATCAATCTAAAAAAAAGCCATGTTCCCTACACACACGTGCACACACACAAGCGCACACATCCCCCTCCTATATTACTATTGCTTCATAATAGTTTCCACTATGTAAAATTTCAGTATGAAGGCATTAGGCAAAGTCATAAAAGCACTGTTCCTTTACTCTGAGTTTAATTGTCACATTCCAGATACAGAATTAGAGAATAAGGAATCTGATCTATTCATTCATTGCACATCCTTAGTAATTGATTCATACATTGAGTACTTCATGTTCCCTGCCAGAAAAATTACCTTGCTTAGCCCATATATAAAACTATGGGGAAAATTAACAGCTCACAGCCTTCCCTCTCTCACTGAAATTGTTATGCTTATTTCTGTACTAATATCTGCACGTCTTAAAGAAAAAAAAAGGAAACCCTCTCTATTTCAACCCTATGACTAGCTTTCTCTTCTTCATTTTTGTAATCAAATTCTTTTAAGAAAACTGACACCTCATTAGCCTGATGCCCTTTAGCCTTTCAGAGCTGCTTATAGAAATTGGACTTGTAAAATGTTTGACTTTCACTTTGTTGTCAGCTATGTTTCTTATCAACAGCTCTTCAAAGACAGTGTATGAGTAAAACTTATATTTAAAATTATTATTTGTAAAATTTTTGAAGTGTCTGGGCCATACTGCATTAACTTCAATAAAAATGTGAAGGGTTAATTTTTTGAATGGTATTAGAGTTATTCAAATTCTCTCCAACCTAAAGAACAGAAAATGATAATATGATGATACTAGACATTACCTATTTTTTTTAAACTAGGTGTTCTCTCTCTCTCTCTCAGGGTGTATATGGTTTTGTTGCAGGACACCTAAAAGCCGAAAAGCCTCTGCATCTGCCCTGGATTGCCTCCTGCAGATCACTTTGTAGATAGGGGGTAGTTTAAATGTGGCAGTTCATCTGACCATTTATTCTGTACTGGCTGGTATAAATATTCTCTCATGCTACCACAATCATCGTGGGACTAGCTAGATCTTACAAGGCCACATTGGATCTCTAAGTAATTAGACCAGAGAGAAATGCTGTTTGCCTCCAAGCAAGTAAGCATGGTTCCCTGATAATTCAAAGGCAACTAAAATACAAAACTACCATGAAGTAGACAAGAAGGCTTGGAGAAATATTTAACTGGCATTAGTATAGTCTTTGGTCCAGAGACACGCCATATCAGAAACCCCCTTTTCTACCCTATAAAGTCAATTCCAGGCAGATCTTGGCTCAAGACATTAGGTGAGGTGCTGGGAGAAATTACCTGAGGGCACTTGACCCTCCCCTGCCAGGGGAAGTTACATTTAGCTTATAGCTCCTCCCAGCTCTGCTAGGAGGCTTTGAATTAGCTCTGGGTTCTTGTAAACAGCCAGAAAGCCTCCTGAAGTTGCTACATTTCTGTAGAACTGTTTTCCTGTTTTCATCTCTAGGTAGCCAAGCCCAGAATGGGCTGGGCGGGGAGTTTGGGCAGATTTCTAGCTATAAAATAAGCTGCAATGTACTTTATGGATTCAAGTCTGATATTGAGATTTTTAATCCATTTTGATCTGATTTTTGTGCATGGTGTTAGACACAGGTCCAAATTCATTTTTTTACATGCCGCTGCCCAGTTTTCCCAACACCATTTGTTGAAGAGGCTTTCCTTACTCCATTTTAGACTCTTTGCACCTTTATCAAAGATTAAATGATCAGTGTTTGAGGTTTGGTGTCAGGATACTCAATTCTATTCCACAGGTCCACAGGTCTGTTTTTATTCCAATACCACGCTGTTTTAATTACTACTGCCCTGAAGTACCGTTTGAAGTTGGGAAAGGTGATGCCTCCCATCTTCTTTTTCTTGAGGACTGCTTTAGCTATTCTTGGGAGTTTATTGTTCCATACAAATTTCAGGAGCGTTTGGTCAATTTCTTTGAAGAATGTCATGGGTATCCTTATAGGGACTGCATTGAATCTGTACAGAGCTCTAGGGAGTATTACCATTTAGACAATGTTGATTCTCCCCATCCATGAGCAGGGAATATGTTTCCATTTCCTCGTGTCCTCTTTTATCTCTTGGAGCAGTGTCTTGTAGTTTTCTTTGTACAGGTCCTTTACACACTTGGGTAAGTTGATTCCTAGGTATTTGATTTTCTGTGGCACTATTGTGAATGGAATTGTTTCCTTAATATCCCTTTCTTCTCTTTCATTATTTGTATATAGGAAAGCCACTGACTTTTGGGTGTTGATTTTGTATCCTGCCTCTCATGTACATTGAAGAAAATAGAGGAAAAACCCTCCACGACATTGAAGCTAAAGGCATCTTCAAAGGTGAAACATCACTAACAAAGCAACTAGAAGAAAAGATAATCATATGGGACTACATGAAACTAAAAAGCTTCTGCACCTCAAAAGAAACAGTGACTAAGATACAAAAGCAGTCCACGGAATGGGAAAGAATATTCACCCAATACCCATCTGATAAGGGGTTAATATCCAGGATATATCAGGCACTGGTAGAACTTTACAAGAAGAAAACAAACAACCCCATCAAAAAATGGGGAGAAGAAATGAACAGAAACTTCAGCAAGGAAGAAATTCGAATGGCCAAAAAACATATGAAAAAATGCTCATCATCACTAATCATCAGAGAGATGCAAATCAAAACAACAATGAGATACCACTTTACACCACAGAGACTGGTACATATTCAAAAGAGCAAGAACAACAAGTGCTGGCTTGGATGTGGGGAAAAGGGGACACTCCTCCATTGTTGGTGGGAATGCCGGCTGGTACAGCCTTTCTGGAAAACAATATGGACATTCCTCCAAAGACTAGAAATTGAACTCCATTTGACCCAGCCATACCACTCCTGGGAATCTACTCTGGGAAGCCAAAAAATACGCAGCGGAAACACCATCCCTACTTTTATGTTCATAGCAGCATTATTCACAATAGCCAGAATCTGGAAGCAACCAGAGTGCCCGAAAATCGATGACTGGATAAAGAAGCTTTGGTACATCTACACAATGGAATACTATGCAGCTGTTCGGAAAAATGAAGTTATAAAATTTGCCTATAAATGGATGGACATGGAGAAGATTATGTTGAGCAAAATTAGCCAGAAGGAGAGAGACAGATACAGAATGACTGCATTTATCTGCATAACATAAATATATATGTACATATTATGATACCAATATCCAAGGTCAAGTGAAACATATATCAGGAGGTCTTGTCAAAGGTGGAAATTATCACAAACATATGGTAGTCAGAGGCTAGGTAAGACAGAAAATGGAACAGTGTGCTAACAATTGTCGAGGGTACTAATGCCAACTTAGAACTGAGCATTAAATGGAGGCAAAAAGATACACATGACAACCCTTTAATGTATGTTCTGTAATCCATAGTCTGGAGGGGAAGGAAAAGAGAAAGAGAGAGAAATGGAAAGAAATCAAGAACCTGCCATGGAGCAGGGCTGGGGGAGGGGGAGGGAACCGGGGACGTTTGTGGTGGGAGATGGGCACTGGTGGCGGGATGGGTGCTGGAACACTGTATGACCAAAACCCAAATATGAACTGGGAGCAATGGAAACCAGCAAGTATTTCCCTCGATTCTTCTTTCTCCACTTCTGGATTGTTCCTGCATGCCCATAGTCATTCTAAGTATCTTACAAGTGATTAGTGTTCAAGCCAGATGAAAAAGTGAACCAGTGGACCTAGCTCTATGTAAAGAGCTAGTATTACAGGCAAAAAGATAACTCATGATAGCCTCTGAGTGTATGTATTGCAAGCCACAGGGTGTAAGAGAAGGAAGAGAGAGAGAAAGAGAAAAGAGATAAAGTACTCCATGGAGGCAGGCTGGGGGAGAAGGGAAGGGAGTGGGGGACATTGGTGGTGGGAAATGGGCACTGGTGGAGGGATTGGTGCTGAAACAATGTATGACAGAAACCCAGACATGAACACCTATGTAATTGTATGTCTCACGGTGGTATAATAAAATATTAAAAATAAAAAAATGAGCTAAAAGCCAAAGTGGTTTGATGGTAAGTTCATGTGTCACAGCTAAGTGTTATTGAACTACTTTCTTCACTGGGTAACTATGGCGATGTTTTTTATTCTTTGATCCTTGCTATCATAGATACATGCTTGGCCTCTCCTGGACTCTAATTATATATGTTGTTCTTATTTTTCCAACTTCCTCAGAATAGGGTCTTCCCTTGTGTAATGTCCCTCAGAAGAGGGGAAAAAGAAAAGAAAAGGAAATGGGAAAATGTGAGAGAAAGAGGGTCCTGTTCATTGCTGTCTACTAATTATTCTGTGTACAAGTAAGAAATTCATGCTATAGATAAGGATCCTAATTTAATAAATTATCTCCAAGGACACACAACTTAACCAATTTGATCTTTCACATACTGTTATGAACAAAGAGTGTCACAAACAACTACATAATCTGTCTCCTGGCTCATTCATGTTCTACCACCACAGTAACAGGCAGCTCAGACCACTTCAATACTCCAGCCCATTCTCACTTATAACCTAGATGCAGCAAGGTCAGAGAAGAAAAATGAACTTAGTAATGGTAACTTATTTCACCCTTCTTACTAAACCTTGTGACTATCTTGTTATCCATGAATGCAGAGTCTTTATGTAATTGCAAAGTCAGAGCCATGTGACATCTCCCCAGTTCCAAAAAGATTATTCATCTTGAACACTGTGATCCCTTTCACTTTCTAAGCTTCCTGTACTTTCCACAGGTACTCTTCCAAATTCTGAGTATTTGAATGCTCCCCACCCTCAACATTCACCTTTTCTTGAAAACTTTTTGCCTGCATTTTTTGTATTTAGGCTCTAACAGAGAGATCGTTCTAAAATGACAGGACTGTCAGGAAGAATGACGACTTCACTGCTGAAGAAGCGTGTGAACTCACTGGGTAGGTAGCAAAGGCGGAGGCACTGACAGAGGAGGAAGAAAGTACAAGAAGAAAAATTGCCCGTGGGCTTCCCACCTCTCTGGCATGTTGTTGAGAATGATTTTTCTGGCCTTTCAGAATTAACATGTTTGAGCTGTAACAATCTACCTTAAATCTCCTCCCATAATTCATGGCAGGACTTTTGTCCTTTGACTGACATTGGTACCAAGGTTGAAGAAGATGGTGGATTTTAAAAAAAATATTTTATTATACCACCATGAGATATACAATTACAAAGATGTTCATGTTTGGGTTTTGGTCATACATTGTTCCAGCACCCATTCCCCAACCAGTGACCATTTCCCACCAACCATGTCCCCAATTCCCTCCCCCTTGCCCTAGCCTGCTTTTATGGCAGGTTTATTATCTCTTTCTTTTTCTCTCTCTCTCTTCCTTCTCTTACACATTGTGGATTGCAATACATACATTTAGAGGTTATCATGTATATCTTTTGCTATATTCAATGCTCAGTTCTAGGCTGGTAATATCATTTTCAACGATTATTAGCACACTGTTCCCTTCTCTGTCTTACCTAACCTCTGACTCCTACATGTTTGTGGTAGACTTCACCTGTTAACAAGACCTCCTGATTCATGTTTTGTCTGACCTTGGATATTGGTATTGTAATATACATGTATATATATATATATATATATATTGTCATGCAAATAAATGCAGTCATTCTATATCTGTCTTTTTCCTTCTGGCTAATTTTACTCAACATGATCTTCTCCATTTCAGATGGTGATTTCTGTACCTTCTATTCGCTGAGAGTAAAAACCGTGCTAAGCTGTTGTGTATGCTGTTGTCTTTAGTTCTTTTAACACCAACACAACTCACTGCCATTTTAGCTTTTTGAAGACTCCTACATCATGGCCTTGGGGAGTTGGGGAAGAAGACCGAATGCCTAATGGAGTTTATAAGACACAACACTTTCATCCTTTTCCTGTCTCAACCTCTTCATGTGCCACTTTGGATTGTCTAATCTCATCTCTACTTGTTTACTACTTCCCTGTTTTGTTATCTCCTGCTGTGGGCCTTTAACTAACCACATTTGTTTCACTGTTCACCTTGTGGTAAACTAGTGTGAGCACAATGGGGATTAACTTGCAGAGGTTTCCTTTAGTTAGCCATAAAGAATAGAAAGTTCCCTTTTAGAAGAGGAGAATGTAGCTCCTACCCAGCTGCATTACAGGTCTTTGTGACACTGTCTTAGTCTCAGTACCTGTACAGATCAGCACCAAATGTCCAATCCATCTAACCAAAAATCAATCCCTTTCTACCTATTTATTTATTTATTTGCTTGTTTTGGGCTACACACCACTGTGCTCAGAGCTTTTTTTCTGGCTTTGTGCTCAATGATCACTTCTGGAGCAAGTAGAGAAACCATCTGTGGTGCTGGGAATTGAATTCAGTTTCGATGCTTGCAAGGCAAATGCCTACCCACTGTACTATCTCTCCGGCCCCTAACCAAAAATTTCACAAAGTTTTGTTACCTCTAAATTTAAACCATTTCACATCTAGGATGGTTCTTGGGTCAGAGATAAGAATCTCAAATTTGAACTGCATTTCCTTGTTCAGTCAGGATGTTAGGAAATGCCATACACCCATCAAAGGCAAATAGTTGGACACTATTGTAAAAATTTCCTCTCCTCGTATTATTCAGCTGTTCCAACTACATATGAATTGGGACCCCTTCTTTGGGAGCTGGGGAAGCAACCTAATTGTAAAACTCTAAAACTCAAAGTGTACCTGGGCCAGAGAGATAGTATAATGGACAGGACAGTTGTCTTGCATGCTGCAGGCCTGAATTTGATCCCTGGGATCCTCTATTGTCTGTTGAGCCCTGTCAAGCGTGATCCCTAAGCACAAAGCCAAGAGTAAGCCCTGAGCACAGCTGGCTTGGCCCAAAATAAAAAATAAAACAAAAATAGTGTTCTTTCCGTGTAGAGGTGATATTTTGTTTTATGTAGACAATCTATTTCATTCTCCTTTCAATATATTTTTCTTTTAGTTAAAATTAGAAAAAGTAAAAAATTCTATTTCAAATTTTAATAAAATAATAAATAAATTTAAAATAGATAGTAAAATGTCTTTAATATCTTTTCTTAGTCATCCTCCTCTCCCTTCAGCCCCCATTGTCATTTAAGCTAGGTTGGGTTCCCTTGTTGTTTCCATAGGGGACACTCATCCATTGTTGGTGCTAATTTGAAATGCGATACCTGTAGCAACTCTTTAGCTATTTCCTTCTTTCTAGACTTATTCCTTGTGAGGGTATGAGACACCACACCTCCTTCTTAACTGTTGTTTCCCTAGAATCTAACAGAGTATTTGCCACATGAGCAGGTGAATGGAGTGAAAATCAGTTCCATACAAAATCTATATATGAGCAATTCCATTTCATAGATGAGGAAACAGGTTAAGCAGGGTTAAACAACTTGCTGAGAGACACAGTTAGCAAATGGCAAGGCCAAACTTTGAACCCAAGACTAATTCCTACATCCATATTTGCCATCACTCTCTACATACAGCAGTGCTTTACCCAAATTTTTTGACTCTAATAAGAAAAATAAAGACAGTTACAACAGAATATTAAACTTAGAGAAAAGCTGCTGGCCCGTGCGGCCCCTTGGGCTAGGGGGTCCTATCTGATTTCAGAGAGAAATTAGAGAAGCTGGGTGATTTTGAATCTGTCACTGGGCCTGAGAGGTTGAACCACAGTTGGAGGAATTCAGGGCTTTAGTGGGGGTGGGGGGTGCGTTTTGGACCTCACTTGACGATGTTGCTCCTGGCTCTGCACTCAGATATTACTCCTGAACCATAGGCATGAGGGGGGATCTAACCAGGCCAGCCACATACAAGACAAGCACCCTCTCCTCTGTACTATGTCTCTGGCCCCTAGGACTTAAGCTTGGCTCTGTGCTCAGAGACAATTCCTCAACACAGGAATCGAATCAGTGTTGGCTGACATGCAAAAGAAGCAATGTGCCACTGTACTGTCTCTCCAGCTGCACAATTTAGAATCTTTCTGTACCTATGACACAGTGGTATGCTTTCATGAAACACTGCTGTGTCTCTCAGTGATAGGTGGTAGTGGTTAACAGGCAACCTATAGTTACAGCCGTTATTGCTTTCCATTGACCTGCAATGGAAAAGAGAAAGCAAGTTTCTCACATTCTGAAAGTGATTGCCCAGGCGACATAGACAGAGCCAGATCACCAAGCAGAACCTTGCTGCAGGATCCACATCCTGCCATGGCCAATCCTGCTCTGGGGGGGAGGCACCAACAGTGTTGGTGCACACTTCTGATGGGGTGTCACTGAACGATTCACCTGTCACAATTACACACTACCTGTAAAGACATCTCAAGGATAGTCACTGAAATCTCCAGATTTTCACTATTCCATCAGGCAGAGGGCCAATGTCTAATTTGTAGATATGCCAGGATAGTAACATTTTAAGTGTGAAAAATAAAAAAAAAACTCAGTGTTGCAATTTTCTGGATTAAAAAAAAAGAATGGCTACGAAGTAAACATTTAAAAAAAACTGATTTACCGCTGATTTACAGTACAATGTGTTTCTTTGGGGTTAGTGAGGATTTCTAAGTGGTATTCAGAGAGTTCAGGGACCTCTCCTAGTGATTCTTTGCCAAAAGGCTGGAGGTTCAAAGCAAGGATCTGGGGATGTGGTGCTGCTCAGGTTCTGTAGTCCCAGGGATTTCCCAGGAAATTGCAACAGCTCTGGGATTCTTGCACCACATCTAGAGATGTTCTGAGGACTATGTAGTTTGCAGATTGAACATGCAGGCCAGTGTTTTTCCCTCTTTGACTTCTCTTGCTCCTGTATGTTTCAGGAGCAGAGTTTCACTGTATCACTGTATCACTGTCTTCCCGTTCATCATCGATTTGCTCGAGCGGGCACCAGTAATATCTTCATATGTCCTGTCTCATGCTAGTAGAGTCCAAGGGCATCCGCTTGCTCCAGGAACATAAAGAGCCTCAAACCATTCTATCAGGTCATGGGAATGAGGTCTATAATTGTCACTGGTATTTGGCATATCAAATACAACACGGGTAGTTTGCCAGGCTCTGCAGTGCGGGTGGCATACTTTTGTAGTCACCTCTGATCTCCAGCATTTATTGATGAACAGTGCAGCTGCGCACGACCTGCGTAACCGAGCTGTGATAGGCTCTTCTGTTGGGTGGAGTTCTGATGAGAGGGAAGTCCGGATGTGGAAAATGGCGGCCCTCATGGAGTGGGGGGTCCACTCCATGAGGGCCACCATAAATAATAATATTTATTATTACTCGAATAATAAGTATCACATTGCATCCACCACTAAAACTCAAGTATGATTTACCATGAAAAAATGTAACCCCTCCACTGGTTCCTCTGCCTCCCTCAAATCATTATCATAGTTTATATATAATGGCATCCACTGATAAAGTTTTGCCACATAACAGTCATTTAATCTTTGACAAGTTACTTAGCATCTTCATTGTGGATTTTCTCACATAATAACTTGTCTATAAATAAAAATAATGATCCTGGACATTCTCGCCATAAGTAATTTTTTATAACTATGTTTGGTTACTTCCTGCCCCTCAAGGTGTTGCAGGTGTGGTTGTGGTGCCCAGCAGCATCAGCAGGTGGCAGATAGGAGACAGCTTATCTACACCCCCAGGGCTCTTCCTTGTGAACCCTGTATGGTTGATGGTCTGCCATAGAAAAAGACTGGGCCCCCTGGGATGAACTCAGTGCCACCGAAGAGCCTGGCAAGCTACGCATGGTGTATTCAATATGCCAAAAACAGTAACAATAATGGACCTCATTCCCAATGAATGGAGTCATTACTCTGCCCACTCGAGCAAATCGATGAACAACGGGAAGACAGGTGACACAGGTGATGGTTACTAGTTTTGTTGTGGTGATTGTTTTATAATACATACTAATACCAAACTGTATTACATATTCCTAAAATATGTCATTTGTCATAATACCTTAATAAAAATGAATATAAGAAGTTATTAAAGATTCTTAAAATAGTATGATACCAATGTCCAAGGCCAGGCAATGCATGGATCAGGAGGTCTTGTCAGTGGTGGAATCTACTGCAAATGTGTGGGAGTCAGAGGTTAGGTAAGATAGGGAAGGGAACAGCGTGCTAATAATCATTGGAAATGATAACAGCCTAGAACTGAGCATTGAATGTAGGCAAAGGGATACACATGATAACCCCTAAATGTATTGCAAGCCACAATGTGTAAGAGAAGGAAGAGAAATACACAGAGAGAATGAGAGAGAGAGAGAGAAAAGCAAAGTACCTGCCATAGAGCACAGAGGCAGCTGGGGGAGGGAATCAGGGGACATTGGTGGTGGGAAATGGGCAATGGTGGAGAGATGGGTGCTGGAACACTGTATGACTGAAACCCAAACATGAACATCTTTGTAATTGTATATCTCACGGTGATATAATAAAACAATAAAAATGATTCTTTAGTGAGGAGTGTTTAGATACATATAGATTGCTCAAATATTGTTGTGCTGCATAATTAGCACCTAATAAATAAAGGTAATAAGGATTATTTCAGCTTATTTGAGCCCCCCCCCCAAAATAATTGGATAAAGAGATCAGCAGTTTCTACCTTTGAATCTACATTTGCTGATTTACATTTTGTTTAAATGTAAATTGGCATCATATTGGCTCTTGTGCTCATCCAGGATGCTGCACCCACCCTCATGGCACAAACTACGACCTCTGTGAACTATGAGGCTTCCCCTAGAGATGACACCAAGGAGGTACATAGTGGATGCTCAAGAGAGGCTTGTTCAAATTGCCATCAGTGACAAGGGCAGACACTTCAAAGCTCTGTAGTCATCTGGATCTTTAAGGGAAACAGCATCCTCCTCGTCATGAAGGGAGTTTCTTCAAAAAGGGCAGTTATACAGCACCACACCACACCTGATTGCTTTTTTCAGAATTAGTTTCCCCCTGAATTACCCAGGAGATTTCAGTGGTACCTATCTGCAAAGATGCCTGTCTCAACTATGAAAGGACTTGCTGGTGCATGTGTGTATGAGGGGAAGGGGCTGGTTTTGAGAGAGAAAGTCAGAGCAAGATGAAACATGTTTCGACCTGCTCTCAACCTACAGCACAGCACTGCGTCCTAATATGCTGTGTGTATGTGTTATGTGCGTGTGTATTTGTGTGTGGTGTATGTGTGGAAAGAGCGAGAAAGGGACAAAGAGGAAGAGAGAGATAGGATACAAGCAAAAGCAACCAGTTCAAATATCAAGCTTTCTATTAGAAAAACTATTCTTCACACACAACTTAAGTTCTCTGGAAGTATCTTATCCTTTGAACACTAAAATCCCTTTAGAAAGAATTAAAATAGAAAATGTGTAAATGAGCACTTTTCTAAATTAAACTTTCTGGCTGAGCAGACCAAATTAGCCTTTCCTAGGATGCAGAGTACAATGTAATGGCTCTTGTCTTTGTTCTCAAATAAAAAAAAACAAGAGAGAATCAAGACATAGTTATGTCTAGAATGAATAACCTCTAAATGATCATTTTGCAAAACTAATATTTGGGACTCATTAATATTTGCAAGTCATCTCATTTTTGCTATTTTAAAAAACAAATGACATGAAGTACTAATTAATAAAAGATATCATGTCTTATTAACGTTCATATAGTAATTACCAAAATCACAAATCCATCTGCTAAGTAGTCAGCAAACAAGACAAATGAGTGTGCTCAGTTAAACAGATTATCAAATGCCTTTGGGAGTATAATCTAATAGCCCAACCGAGCCATGAATCAAGCAGCTATTCCTTTTGCCACGTGGACAGGCAGCAATAATCTCATCTCCCATGTGAGACAAGCTAGAGAAGCAGAGACAGTCAGCAACTCACACTTGCTTGAGGAAAACACTGTACGCTGTCAGTATCACTTGCATAGCTTCCCCCCACAGTCTTTGTACTGATACTCAGTTTTCATGGCTTAGGAAGATACGAGAAGACCCAAAGGTTGTCATCTAAAGCACTCTACAATCTCACTTGCTTCTGCATGTGGAACACTTGCCTTAGCCTCAGCTTCTAGTAAAAAGAATAAAATTTACCTTCTTGAAAAATTCGACATTATTTTACCCCCCTGATTTTCTTCCAATGTTTGTTACCAATACATGTCAGGCCACTACTCCTATATTACAGAAGTCATGTCTTACTAATCATTTGACTACAATAATAATAGCAAAAATAATAACAGTAGTAATCACAATAATAATTGTGATTAAGATGCCTATCACTTGGGTTAGGAAATGCTTCATTTAATTTTTAATATTTAATTCTTATCACTAATATTCACAACACCTGCTTCATGAAAGTACGCCCTCCGTTATCACAGGAGGCAACTGAGGCTCAGAGAGATGGAGTGATGGAGCCTGCATTCATTCCTAGTCTTGAGAGATTTTAGTCCTGTTATTTTAAAATACTATGCTAAACTGTTCATACTCCATACCGTGCCTAAGTCAGGGCCAAGTACATAGCAGACATTGATAAATGTCAGCAGAATAAATGAATATTATATTATCTAGTCATTGCTGCATCTCCTTGGTGGTAAAGGTTAGATCTTCACAGCCTCTGCTTTCCTGCTTATTTTTTTCCAGATGTGCCTGACCTGAAGGGCTATTACTTATACTGGGTATCTAAAATGTCAACAAAATCTTCCCTTACCTTTTGAGATCAGAAAATAGATTCCTCTGCAGGGCTCTCTCACTCTCTTCTAGGTCAGTGTCCCAAGATGATATTCACAATTGGGCACATTCAATGGCTTTCATCAATCGTATAGGTGTTACTCACATGTTGGGCTTCAAGCTAGGTGGTAGGAGGCAGCCCAGTGTTTTTGACACTTCCTCCCAGGTGTCTTCAACATCCTGGGCTCCACGGGGTCACATGGAAGGTGGGGGATGGTGTGGGGAGCTCAGGGTCTCACTGACTTCACAATAGTCAATGTTTCCTATTGGTGGGAATAAAGAGCTTTTTTTTTCCTTAACCTTCTGCGAGCACAATATTCTCCTTCTAGCAACAGGATTTCCACCATGCAGGCCTGAAGCATGAGGCAAGCAAGGTTGCATCTCTTAGATCTAGAGGAGAGCCTTCTCGATTTGAGCTAATCAGCACATCCCATTAACTGCCAGAGTGATTTGTTGTACTCCAAAGACTCTGTTCAAGCCCATGAGAAACAAGATATTAGCTAGGGCTTTAGAGAATAATGTTCCTGTCGTAGAGAGGAGAGAGATTTTACTCATTTTGCTGAATATTCATGAAGAACAAGAATATTCTAAAAGGTACCGGAAATCATTGTGGAACTTAGAAGAAATCCAATCTCGGAATTTATAGGATACCACAGAGCACCAAGAAGAAAAAGAAGCTATTTTGATGTCATACCAGAACCACTTAATCAAGCCTTGCTTTCAAACCTTGAACTTTTTCTGTTTTTTTTTTAGATATATTTTTATACTACTGTGATATATACAATTACAAAGATGTTCATGTTTGGGTTTTGGTCAGACAGTGTTCCAACACCCATCTCTCTACCAGTACCCATTTCCCACCACCAATGTCTCTGATTCCCCTCCCCTACCCTAGCCTGCCTCGATGGCAGGTTCTTTATCTCAAAATTTTTTTCTGATTTTTATTTTTTCTTTAAACAGAAGTCTGAATTCCACCTCTTTTTTATTTTTTATTTTCTGATGAAGCTATTTTTTGAACCATATTTCTCTGACTTGAAACTTAAAATATTATCTCTCTCTCTCTCTATCTATCTATCTAGTTGACCATTTCGATTGTTTCCTGATCATTCATATGTTCACTTGTTATATTTTCCCCACGGAACTTCAAGTATGGTAAGAGTCTGAAGGACCTCTACCATCCTCATCCATCCACAGAGGAGGCCACTTAACAGTTTGACCCAGACTAGGAGCATGCCAACTTACCTTTGAGGACCTGAGTAGAACTGGTCAGCATGATTGAGGACCATGATCTCACTCAACAACCCCAAGTGTGTTTGAAACCAATGAAGTGCCTCCAGTGCTCATTTTCCACTGTGATCACAAAACTAATGATACAAATGTGATGAGATCACTCCACAACTGGACCAAGAAGTACTGGCTACTCCAATAATAAGCAGGGATCACTCCAGCAGAATCCCACATAGACCCTTTTTAGGTTTTAATTCATAATTAATGACTTAGATAAGAATAATGTCCTTAAAAATAGTTTAGGCAGTGAAGAGATAGTGCAGTCGGTAGGGTACTCACCGTGCACATGGCCAGAGTGGGTTTGATCCCTGATACCCCCCATCTTGATTCCCCAAGCCCTTCCAAGAGAGATTCCTGAGTGCAGAGTCAAAAGTAAGCCCTGAGCACTGCCTGGTGTGACTGAAATATCTTAACACCCTTAATGCATGGCAGGGTTTTGTATACAGTGTTCCAACACCACACCCTCCATGAGTCTGCTTTCTCCTCCATTATCTAAGTGTCTTGAATATAGTGTTCTTATCTGAGACCTGGGACCTTATAGTGACAATTACCCTTGAAAAGTAAGACAGTACACATAAAGTTATGATAGGCTTAATGCAAAACATTCTTCAGTCAAATGAAGTCGTGGTGACTTCTGGTGGGGCTGGTAGCTTGGACCAGACTTCACAAAGTTCCAGTCATGACAGCTGTGACTCAAAAGGGAGATTTTGGATAGAATGGTGGGACAGGAGAAGACAATCCAGAGGGAATAGAACACAACGTTAATTCTCCAGGAAAAGAGGTTTATAAAAAGAGGGTCACTTCTTGAGCTAGATACTACTTCCCTTGCTGGCTTTAAGGGTCTTCAGTCACCATCTTGGAATTCATAATATTTTTTGGAACAAATAATGCAATATTTTTCATTTTTTGTTAGTTCATGAGTCAGTCTCTCCTGTATGTTAGATAGAGATCATAAGTTCTCTGACTAGAATCACAAGAACAAAAAAATAGGTAAAAATTTTACTAAGCTTTTCCTTAATTTTTTTTATATTTC
Organism: Cryptotis parvus; assembly: GCA_021461705.1. Lineage (NCBI taxonomy): Eukaryota > Metazoa > Chordata > Mammalia > Eulipotyphla > Soricidae > Cryptotis > Cryptotis parvus. The sequence goes on along the minus strand of JAJIBD010006995.1, from coordinate 46,805 downwards.
TTGTATTTGTGTTTTTTGGACTATATACACATGGCAGTGCTTGGAGGATGCTATAATACCAGGAAACTAAAGTCAGGACCTGCATGTGCTCAAGCCTTATGCACTATCCCACTAGCCCTTCTGTCTCCTCCTATTATCTTATCTTCTTTCACTGCCTTCTTCGGGAGTGGGGTTCACCCAGTGATACTCAGGGCCTATTCCTTGGCTCTGTGCTCAGGGGATCATATGTGGCACCAGGATCAAACCCATGTTAATTGCCTGGATCAAACCAAGGGAAGCACCTTATCTCCTATATGCTCTGATACTCATTGTGTTAGTTTTGTTGAAAAGTTACATTCGGTCTAACATTGCCATTCCTTTTGTTTACTACATGGGGGGGTATTTTCTTAGTGGGGTTGCAATAGAATTGAAACATACATTTAAAAATTATATGTATAGAAGATTGTTTTTACTGTGAAGTGGAACAATCAAGTGAAGTGATCAAGATAACAAAGTTGATTGTAATATACTTTTTCAATTTAAGAAAACTTCTTCCTTGAAAACTAACTTGATTCTGGAAAATTTTGCTTCAATATTTCCATTCCCTTTTTAATACATACATTTGCACATGTAGCTATAATATTTATATATGTAGCTACAATGCAATATTAATTTTTAAATGGGTATGACTTTCTTTTTTTTAAGTATTTTATTATACCACCGTGAGATATACAAATAAAAAAGATATACAATTAAAAAGTTCATATTTGGGTTTTGGTCATACAGTGTTCCAGCACCCGTCCCTCCACCAGTGCCAATCTCCCACCACCAACGTCCCCGGTTCCCTCCCCTTCCCCAGCCCACCTCCATGGCAGGTTCTTTATTTCTTTCCCTTTCTCTCTCTTTCTCTTTTCCTTCCCTTCCAGACTATGGATTACAGAACATACATTAAAAGGTTGTCATGTGTATCCTTTTGCCTCTATTTAATGCTCAGTTCTAGGTTGGCATTAGTACCCTCGACAATTATTAGCACACTGTTCCATTTTCTGTCTTACCTAGCCTCTGACTCCCACACGTTTGTGATAATTTCCACCTCTGACAAGACCTCCTGATATGTTTCACTTGACCTTGGATATTGGTATCATAATATGCACATATATATTTATGTTATGCAGATAAATGCAGTCATTCTGTATCTGTCTCTCTCCTTCTGGCTAATTTCACTCAACATAATCTTCTCCATGTCCATCCATTTATGGGCAATTTTTTTTTTTGCAATTTTTATATCTTTATTTGGGAGGGAGTGGGGTAAAGAAATTATATTTCTTTTTTTATATAATACTTTACACAGAATGTGTTCTTTTTATTTTTACAATGAAAAAGTTCATGTTTGGGTTTTGGTCATACAGTGTTCCAGCACCCGTCCCTCCACCAGTGCCCATCTCCCACCACCAACATCCCCGGTTCACTCCCCCTTCCCCAGCCCACCTCCATGGCAGTTTCTTTATTTCTTTCCATTTCTCTCTCTTTTCTTTTCCTTCCCTTCCAGACTATGGATTACAGAACATACATTAAAAGGTTATCATGTGTATCCTTTTGCCTCTATTTAATGCTCAGTTCTGGGTTGGCATTAGTACCCTCGACAATAATTACCACACTGTTCCATTTTCTGTCTTACCTAGACTCTGACTCCCACACGTTTGTGATAATTTCCACCTCTGACAAGACCTCCTGATATATGTTTCACTTGACCTTGGATATTGGTATCATAATATGTACATGTATATTTATGTTATGCAGATAAATGCAGTCATTCTGTATCTGTCTCTCTCCTTCTGGCTAATTTCGCTCAACATAATCTTCTCCATGTCCATCTATTTATGGGCAAATTTTATAACTTCATTTTTCCTAACAGCTGTATAGTATTCCATTGTGTAGATGTACCAAAGCTTCTTTATCCAGTCATCGATTTTCGGGCACTCTGGTTGCCTCCAGATTCTGGCTATTGTGAATAATGCTTCTATGAACATAAAAGTGGGGATGGTGTTTCCACTGCGTATTTTTGGTTTCCCAGAGTAGATTCCCAGGAGTGGTATGGCTGGGTCAAATGGGAGTTCAATTTCTAGTCTTTGGAGGAATGTCCATATTGTTTTCCAGAAAGGCTGTACCAGCCGGCATTCCCACCAACAATGGATGAGTGTCCCCTTTTCCCCACATCCACGCCAGCACTTGTTGTTCTTGCTTTTTTAAACATGTGCCAGTCTCTGTGGTGTAAAGTGGTATCTCATTGTTGTTTTGATTTGCATCTATCTTATGATTAGTGATGATGAGCATTTTTTCATGTTTCTTGGCCATTAGAATTTCTTCCTTGCTGAAGTTTCTGTTCATTTCTTGTCCCCATTTTTTGATGGGGTTGTTTGTTTTCTTCTTGTAAAGTTCTACCAGTGCCTGATATATCCTGGATATTAACCCCTTATCAGATGGGTATTGGGTGAATATTCTTTCCCATTCTGTGGACTGCTTTTGTATCTTGGTCACTGTTTCTTTTGAGGTGCAGAAGCTTTTTTAGTTTTATGTAGTCCCATGTCAGGGAACGCCGCCGGGCTCCCGACAGTGTCAGGACAGAGGTTGTCTTCTACCTCCGAGGGACGCCGGGAGAAAGATGAAAACTCACGAGTCCGTGCAGTTCCAAAAATGGCTTTTAATAATACAAAAGCTCTTCCACAGCAATGCAGTATAATGAACAAACTCTAGCTCTGGTCCTAACTTAGACCATACAAAAGAGCCTAAGTCTCCCACCAAAGAGAGAGGATGTCACCCGAGCTGAGTCCTACCCAGAAGGAGCGAAAGGCCAAAAGCAAAAGGCCAAAGCCAAAAGCCAAAAAGCCAAAAGCTGAAGGCTGAGGAACCAAAAGGCAAAAGGTGAAGGGGCCTCAAGTCAGCCCCTTATATACACCAAAGTCATCCAATCCGGGAGGTTGTCATGCCAACAAAGAACCCTAAACAGAGTGTAGTGGCCACACCCTATTGCAGGTATAAACAAAGGTTACACCAAGGACTAATCCCGAGATTATCTCTTATGTAAAACACTGGAGAGAGAGGGGCTAATATAAAGTAATACATCTTAACTTCATGAGCTTCATGTAATCTAGATGGTACCTACAAGGTCCTTATTATTATCTGCACAAGGGTGATTCTGAGTATCTTGTTCTCATGTACTGAAAGGGTCATACTCGCCTGCTTAGAGCAAACTAGTATGATCCTTCCTATAGTCTTCCTTTAGTCTCAGCGTAGCCAGGGTGGTAGTCTCCTGGTAAATTCCAACTGTCCCACGTTGGGTGCAGTGGGTATAAAGAGGACCTCTGCCCAATCTAGAAAACATAGAAGTCTTAGTAGATGTATAAGTCAGAAGTTATTCAATCAAGGTGACTTCTGTAACTGCCACACCCTCTAGCAGTGTTTATATAGAAGAGAGATCTCATTAGAATGAACCTTGGCTTAAATAAGATTAAGGTGGGAGTGAGCAAAACAACAAAACTCCCAGATTAGCTAAACATGTCCTCCAACAGTCCCATATGTTTATCTTTTCTTCTAGTTGCTTTGTTAGTGATGTTTCACCTTTGAAGATGCCTTTAGCTTCAATGTCGTGGAGGGTTTTTCCTATATTTTCTTCAATGTACTTTATGGATTCAAGTCTGATATTGAGATCTTTAATCCATTTTGATCTGATTTTTGTGCATGGTGTTAGACACAGGTCCAAATTCATTTTTTACATGTCGCTGCCCATTTTTCCCAACACCACTTGTTGAAGAGGCTTTCCTTACTCCATTTTAGACTCATTGCACCTTTATCAAAGATTAAATGATCATGTGTTTGAGGTTTGGTGTCAGGATACTCAATTCTATTCCATAGGTCCACAGGTCTGTTTTATTCCAATACCATGCTGTTTTAATTACTACTGCCTTGTAGTACAGTTTGAAGTTGGGAAAGGTGATGCCTCCCATCTTCTTTTTCCCGAGGATTGCTTTAGCTATCCTTGGGGGGTTTATTGTTCCGCATTACAAATTTCAGGAGCATTTGGTCAATTTCTTTGAAGAATGTCATCGGTATCCTCATAGGGACTGCATTGAATCTGTACAGAGCTCTAGGGAGTATTACCATTTTGACAATGTTGATTCTCCCCATCCATGAAGAGGGGAATATGTTTCCATTTCCTTGTGTCCTCTTTTATCTCTTGGAACAGTGTCTTGTAGTTTTCTTTGTACAGGTCCTTTACATACTTGGGTAAGTTGATTCCTAGGTATTTCATTTTCTGTGGCACAATTGTGAATGGAATAGTTTCCTTAATATCCCTTTCTTCTCTTTTGTTATTTGTATATAGGAAAGCCACTGACTTTTGGGTGTTGATTTTGTATCCTGCCACTCTACTATATGCGTCTATTGTTTCTAGGAGTTTTTGGTAGAGAGTTTAGGGTTCTCTAGGTATAATATCATGTCATCTGCAAATAATTAGAGCTTGACTTCTTCCTTGCCTATCTGGATGCCCTTGATGTTCTTTTCTTCTCTGATTGCTATGGCAAGTACTTCCAGTACTATATTGAATAAAAGAGGTGAGAGTGGGCAACCTTGTCTTGTCCCTGATCTCAGGGGAAGGCTTTCAACTTTTCCCCATTTAGAATGATGCTTGCTGTGGGCTTTTGGTAGATGGCTGTAACTATTTTGAGGAAAGTCCCTTCAATTTCCATTTTCTGGAGGGTTTTAATCATGAAAGGGTGCTGAATCTTGTCAAATGCTTTTTTTTGCGTCTATTGAAAGGATCATATGGTTTTTATTTTTTCTTTTATTGATATGATGTATTATGCTGAAGACATTAGAAAAAGACCAACAAAAGGGAGCCCAACCCAGGCAGAAAAAAAGTAAATAATAAAACTTAGAGAGGAAATCAATGAGTTGGAAACCAAAAAAAAAAAAAAAAACAATCCAAAAGATTAATGAAACCAAGAGCTGGTTTTTTGAAAAAATAAACAAGATTGACAAACCATTGGCAAGACTTGTAAGGACAGGGAAAGAGAAAACCCAAATAAACAGAATCAGAAATAAAAAAGGGTGACATCACAACAGAAACCACAGAAATCCAAAAGATCATCAGAGATTACTTTGAGAGCCTGTATGCCCTGAAACATGAGAATCTAGAAGAAATGGATCAATTCCTGAAGTCCTATAACCTCCCACGGCTGAAACAAGAAGACCTCCAATACCTGAATAAGCCTATCACCATTGAGGAAATAGAAACAGTAATTAAAAGTCTGCCCAAACACAAAAGCCCAGGTCCAGACGGATTCCCTAGTGAACTCTACCAAATCTTTAAGGAGGACCTACTGCCAGTCCTTTTCAAGCTCTTCCAGGAAATAGAAGAAACAGAAACACTCCCTAACAGCTTCTATGAGGCACATATCACCCCTGATACCCAAAGCAGGGAGAGACAACACAAAAGAAAGGAAACTACAGACCAATATCCCTGATTAACACGGATGCTAAGATGTTCAACAAAATACTAGCAAACAGAATGCAAAGAATCATCAAGAAGATTATACATCATGACCAAGTAGGATTCATCCCGGGAATGCAAGGATGGTACAACATTCGCAAGTCAAGCAATATTAAAATTATCATATATTTTTATCTTTTAAAGAAGCTGGTGCAAGATAAAACTATAGCTATGGGAAAATTCTATTAACTCAAACATTTATGATTCTCAAAGGTTTTCTTTTTTTCTTACTTGTGTTGCTGTGGTTCCTTTTTGCAGGCCTCCTTTCCTCAGTCTATTTCAGAGAGCACCATTTGTTTACCAGAGGTTGTCTTTATTTTGTCTCTGTTTTTGAAGAGCAGTTTTGTTAGCTGCAGAATCTTTGGCAATATTTTCCTTTCTGTCATGCTTTTAGATGAGAAGTCAGCTGTTCCTTGTACTGATGCTCTCTAAAAATGATACCTTTTTTTCTCTTCCTGCTTTCAAAATATTTTTTTATTTTACTTTCAATTATTTTTCAGTTGTGTCCAGATTTGTATTTATTTCTATATCTAATTTAGGTCCTATGAACTTAGTTAGATAATGTTGATTTAATGTTGCACTTTTAGAAATCAAGTAGCAGATCTTGGCTGTTATTTTATCCAATAATTTTTTAAATCCTTTTCATCTTCCTCCTACACAGATATTACTGTGTTTGATCTTGTCTGAGTATCTCAAACTCTGCAAATTTCAATTCAGTGTATTTTCTCTGCTTTCTTATGACTAGGTTATTTTTATTGATTTATAGCTCACTGAATCTGTGCCAGTAGACCTGTTGGCAAGTACTTCTAGTGGATATTTGCAGGGTGGGGGTTGGCGGGAGTGGTGGAGGGGTGTAGTATAGACCACACCCAGTGGTAGTTAGGGTTTACTCCTGGCTCTTTGCTAAGGGATCACTTCTAGGAGTGCTTGAGGAACTGTATTTTGTGCCAGGGATACAACTAGGGCCTAAATCCCTGTAGTACTACTCTTGCCTTCTTTGCTGCATATTAAAATAGCTATTATAGGCTACACTTGATCTTAGCCAAAAGGCCGAGAAGCTGGCCAGACTCAGAGTGGAGTTTAGGGCCCTGCCCTTTCCTCCACCTCCATGCCAGTTGCCCCGGAAGAGAGAGACCCACCCATGCCAGACTCAGCTAATTTGCAACCCCGGAAGAGATCCAGACCCATCCACTTCAAACCCACAGCTGTGCTGCTCGGCCAGCCCCATGTGGAAGCAACCCATGGAGCTGACCTCCCGATAAGTGGCTCGGCCATCCCCTGGCGAGTCCATCATTGCTCCAAGGGTTTGCTCTCATGAGCGGGAGAGAGACCATGCTGGCTGGACTAGGAGTGGAGTTTTGGGCCCTGCCCTTACCTCCGCCTCCATGCCAGTTGCCCTGGAAGAGAGAGACCCACCTATGCCAGACCCACATGTCCCTTGGCGCTCAGCCGCAAAGCGGCTGCGCAATATTTTTATAGGATAGTGAATTTTGCATAAGGTTCTTCCCAATTTCTTTCACATTTATACATAGTAAACAGTTATAGACATGTTTTAACTGATACCAGTAAGCCTGGCAAGAAGCCAGAGCAAACCACACATCATGCAGTTAGTCATTCTCAACATCCAGACTCCATAGTTCCTCAGGGCTCCATCAAGTGAAAACCTGATCTTCCCCCTTTAAGTTTCATCAGTAAATGCTCGTGTTGAGAGCCTTCTACTGAGACTATACCACCTACATGGTAACGCCTGGCAAGCTACCGTGTTTTATTTACTTTTTATGCCAAAGACTAGTAACTATTATGGACCTCAGTTCCATGACCTGAAGAATGGTTTCGGGCTCCTCCTGTCCCTGTAGCAAGTAGATGCCCTTGGGTTGCACTTGCTTGTGACAGGACTAATGGAGATGTTACTAGTGCCAACTCGAGCAAATCGATGAACAATGGGAAGACAGTGATTATAGGCTACATAATTTTAATGTTACACTTCTAATTCTTTAAACATTCTTTTTACAGTCCTTGAATGTGTTAATAATATTGGTTTTAAGCCTTTGTCTTTGAATACCTGATAATACTCAAGGGTGTTTTTATTAACTGCTTCTTCCTCCCCACCTCCAAAGTATGGGTAACACTTTTTTTATTTTTTGACATCTCATAATATTTTCTTCAATGCAGGACATTATAAGAGCTGTCATGTGAGGTTCTGGATTTGGTCTCTGGTGGTGACAGTGGATATTCTAGATAATAATTGCAGTTATTGAATTCTGAACATTTTCATCACTATCTTCCCGTTCATCATCTATTTGCTAGAGCGGGCACCAGTAATATCTCCATATGTCCTGTCTCATGCTAGTGGAACCCAAAGGCATCTGCTTGCTCCAGGAACATAAAGAGCCTGAAACTATTATATTAGGTCATGGGAATGACCTAATATAAATGTTACTGGTACTTGGCATATCAAATACGACACGAGCAGCTTGCCAGGCTTGCTGTGCGAGGCATATTCTTGTAGTCACCTCTAAATAAAGCATTTATTGATGAACCGCGTGGCTGCTAGCGGCCACGCAAGCTGGGCTGTGATAGTCTGGTCTGCTGGGTGGAGTAGTGACGAGAAAGAAGTCCAGGTGTGGAAAATGGCAGCCCCCATGGAGTAGGGGGTCATCTGGCTTGTTATGAGGCTCTGCTGCGGTGGCAGGCCAGGACTAGAACCTGCCATGCCTCCCGAGCGCCTCATGAGCGGCTGGGCACAGGGAGAGCAAGTAGCAGCTCTGCCCCATGACTGAGAGTCTCTGGTTCAGCATACCTGAGCCGGATTGAAAAAAAAAACTGCTGCAGGGTGGATGTTGATGATCCGGACCGTGATAGACTGGTCTAGAGACCAGTCTCCACATCCGAACTTCTTTCTCGTCACACCTCCACCCAGAACATTTTCATATTGTTTTATTACTTGTGTTTTCTCTGATTAGCAATTTGCCTTCAAAAAAAACTATGAAAAGTGTATCTTTGTGGCCACTAATGTCTCTGTTAATTTTGTTGTTATTTTAGAAAAATGTATTTCCTTCATTTTATTTTTAAAACTGGCTTAATAGAGTTTGGTCCAATGTCTTTACGGTTTGGTGGTCAGCTAATGATTCACAGCAGCTGTGCTTAAACATCTTGAGTTATCCCATCAGGTCCCCTGAGCCTGCCAGGAGTGATCCCTGAGTGAAGAGCTGGGATTAATCCCTGAGTACTGCCTGGTGTGGCCCCAAAACAAAACAAACAAACAAACAAAGGAAAAAAACAGTTTTAGGATAGGACTTTCCCCCAATTTCAACTAGCTGTGTATCATTCCACTTTTTATGTCTCAGGACATGTTCAAGTCACCATACATTTTTTCCACCTGGATTCTCTTTCACCCCTTCTTTTTCCATCTTCATTTATATGAAATTTACTCTCTCAGGTGGCCCTTAATCTCAGGGGTTCACTTGTATCACTTGTCTTCCAGTTGTTCATCAATTTGCTTGAGCGGGCACCAGTAACATCTTCATAGGTCCTGTCTCCTGCTAGTGTAGCCCAAGGGCAATTGCTCGCTCCAGGGACATGAAGAACTTCAAACCATTCCTTCAGGTCATGGGAATGAGGTCTATCATTGTTACTGGGTTTTGGCATATCAAATATGACATGGGTAGCTTGCCAGGCTCTGCCGTGAGGGTGGGATACTCTTTTAGTAGCCTCTCATCTTGTGCATTTATTGATGAATGGGGAAAGATCAGCTCTTCTGCTAGGTGGAGATCTTATGAGCTGTGGAGAATGGATGTTGAAAATGGTGGCTCTCATGGTGTGGGGGTTCCTCTAGCTTCTAGTGAGGCTCTACTGGCACGGCAGGCCAGGGCTAGACCCGCCTTCCCTCCTGGGAGCCTCATGATCAGCTGAGCACAGGGAGAGCCAGTAGCAGCTCTACCCTGTGTCTCTGAGTCTCTGGATCAGGCCCTGTTGTCCAATGTATTGTCCCAGGGGTTCAATACTGAAAATACTACCTATTATACTACCCAAAACTATAGATCATTAATGATTATTCTACTCTCTCATACCATTAGAAAATAATGTTGACTAGTCCTTCAAAATAAATCAGAAGCTTAACTATTTTTTTGCAAATTCTGTAAAATATATATTTAATAAAGACCATATAGTGGTACAGATTTATTTATTTTTGTTTTTATGATTTTTTATTATACCACTGTGAGATATACAATTACAAAGATGTTCATAATTGGGTCTCAGTCTAGCACCCATCCATCCACCAGTGCCCCATTCCCATCACCAATGTCCCACCACCAATGTGCCCCCTGTGACCACCATAGGCCAAAACCCACCACCCACTCCCGATTCCACATCAGCCTCCCCAGTTTATTGCAACCACAATGATCATTACAATGTATATATGGGCAAGATCCTGGGAAGGACCTGGTCCTAAATATTATTATCTAAGTCTGGCACGCTGCTGCATTGTGACTGGGCACTGTGGGTAGGAGCCAGCGTAGCTGTGCGTCTGGCCAGTCTCTTCTCCGGCGTTACTGATGATGGCATCTATGGGGCTCGTAACCTTGCCCTCTGGGTCGCTGGAGGTGGAGGGATGAGGGAAGGGGCCCCAACTCCACTACAAGTTCGGCCTGTATTGCCACAGAAGCCCAGGTGCCTGCTGGCCCTAGGAGCTCTGCTGAACCCGCCAGGGACCAAGTCAGTTGCATCCTCTTTTTCTAGAAGCTTAACTCTTTACACCATCATTTTGCCACCAGGCTAGTCTGAACCACACATCTCTCACAGGGCAATCTCAACTGATTTTACTAATTTACATCATTGTTCTTTTACTTTTTATGGTAAATACTTAATATCATACCCAGAGTAGCCCTAATACCATAGGTTCAATACTTAACATACTAGTTTGTTATACTACCCAACAGAAGAGTACCTAAAACGTTAAAAAAACATAGACCAAGTGCTGTTGTAATTCATGGAGAGTAATTTACTCTCCCCTCCCCAGGGACTCAAAGCCATTCCAGGAAAAAAGATGGGAGGCTTTTCTTTTCCCAGTTTTAAATTATACTACAGAGCTATAGTATTCAAGACAGTGTAGTACTGGAATGAAGTCAGAATCTCAGATCAATGGAATAGAACTGTGATCCCAGAGATAGGTTCAAATCTAGATAGATAGTAATCTTCTATCTAGTATGAAGTATGAAGTGGAGCAAGGAAAGCCTTTTTCTCAAATGGTGTTAGGAAAACCTGTCAGTCACATGTAAAGAAAATTATTCAGACCCCTACTCAAACCACACACAAAACAAGTTAGAATGAACTAAAGGCTCGATATAAGATCTATAGTCATAAATTATATTGAGGAAAACATAGGCAGAATGCTTCATGACATTGAATTTAAAGGACTTCATAAATGATCCAAAGTCAATGGCCAAGGAAATGGCAGCAAAAATAAACAAAGATAAACAAAACAGGTTTATATCAAATTAAGAAGCTTCTGCACCATAAAAGAAATGACCAGAATAAAATTAAACCCCACATATTATGAGAGAATAACTGCCTACCAATAATGTGATAAAGGGTTAATAACCAAGACATACAGAGCATTTGCATAACTTAGCAACAACAGCACAATCAACAGCCCCCAAAAAGAAAACATGCACAGAAACAAACTGAAGGAAAACATACAGATGGTCGAAAGACATTTTTTAAAACGCTCTGCATTATTGATCTTTAGGAAAATGCAAATCAAAACAATTACACATCAACTCACACCAATGATACTGGTAAACATAGAAAAAAGAACAAAAATGGCAGAAAAGCTTCTGGTCCCTACACCAGGCTGAGTCAACCAGGGCACCCTGGAGGGTTACATATGAGTTTCTGGCCCATCTAAACAGAGCCCCAGCAGCCAAAGATCTCCACACTCCGCAAAGGCCACCATGTAAAGGCTGGACTTCACTGCTTGGATAAGCTCCACCCAGAAATTAATCCCCTGAAAATTTCAGGTATGTGGGTTTTGTCACTGAAGTCTCCAGGCTTTCATGGAGTCGGGAATGGACTCCCTCCTTCCATTTCCCTGTTCTCCCATAAAAGTCCAGAAGTCATACCCATGCTCCAAAGCCACCACCCAGCTAAAAATTTAACTCCTACTTTATCATCCTGTTAAAAATTTTGGAATTCCTGGAGCAATATCTCAAGTGCTCCTATACTGATATACTAAGTAGCACACTACTTTTAATGGATGTAAAGTAGCACGATACTTTTAATGATAACAAAATGCATATACACAATACCCATCCAGTAACAACATATCAGTAATTTCTTATACAAGGGCTTTAAGCCTCCATGGTAAGATTAAACCATCTTCACTTTATTCTAAGAAAACATTTTTGATCATTTTAAGCAAATTATCTATAGCTAGCAATATAAAATAAATTACTGAGGGTCTTCTATAAGTGCAGGCTTAAATATTAAATAGTGGTTTGAAAAATTGGATATAATGGTGATGGGCGGTTGCAATGGTGGTGGGATTGGGGTTGAATATTGAATGTCTGTAAAAATATTAACATGGACAACTTAATTAAAAATTTGAGAAGACCTCTAAGTTCAATGAGTGAAGGCAAGAACACAGGTGGCCCAATTTCATGTTAGTAAAATGTACAGGTTAGTAAAAAGGTCATGATTTTAACAACACTATCACAAGACATATGTTGTAATAAGCAATATAAAGTAAATGAGTTAGTGCCTGCTAAAGGAGCAGGCTTGAGGTTAGGAAACTTGGAATTTAAGTGGTGGTAAAGGCACATTGGCAGTAGGACTAGTGTTGGAATATTGAATACCTGAAACAACTGTACTAGGAACAAATCTGTAAATCTTGGTGTTTAAGTAAAGTTAAGTAATTTTAAAATGAATAAAAATGGCATGATGGTGGGGTGTTGGAATGATGTATGCATGAAAATTATCATTAATAGTATAATAAGTCCCAGTATCTTAATAAAAATGGTAAAAGAAATGTAAACAAACAGTGGCAGAAGGGATAAGAGCAAAAGGCAACTCATATATAGTTTGTAGGACTACTGTCTGGTTAAACCTCTCTGGAACAATATGCACACTTTTCAAAAACTGATCGATGAGTTTTCATATAATCTAGAAATTTCACTTTCTGTCATCTCACCCAAGGACGCTAAAACTATTCTGAGAAAATATTTGTGTTCCTATAGTCATTACAGCACTCTTCACAACAGTCAAAATTTGGAATTAATACAAGAACTGATGACTGGATAAATAAACTATGGTACATCTACATAATGGAATACATCTGGCTATAAAAATAAAGACAAAAATCAAGAAATTTACCACTAGAAGGAGACATACAGAATGAGCTTTCTCTAATGTGGAAATAACATAGTAAGGGAATAACAAATGACCCAAATCTACAGAACCAACTGAGCTTACCATGGTGGGAGAAATGGGGTTGCTAGGGGAACCCCACAATAATGGTGGAGGGAAATATGATGTTGGAATGTTGTATTCATGAACCCCTGTCATTGACAGTATTGTAATCACAGTAACTAAAACAACATTTTTTAAAAATTACTAATTATTCGTTTTTTTAATTACCTGTGTCTACATCCTTTGTAGTGAAACACAAAAGGGAAGGGCTTCTTTTTTTCTTATTCATTCATTGTTATAACCTCACAGTTTCTAAAAATGTGTATAGTGCATAACAGATATTAAAAATTGTTAAATGAATGAAATAACGGTGGCTCTATTTTCTGATATAAGTGGGTGTTTCTGAAGACACTGAATGAATGTGAGCAGTTTTTACAGAAACTGTAGGCACAGTTCAGTTGAAAGAAATGCCAAAAGTACCTACATGAAAAAGAGGAGACAGTGGTTTAAAAAACTTTTGTCAGAAAATTATTTTTAGCTTGGCAAATCCTGGGAAGAATTCTCTTAGAAAAGGTTCTAAGAGGGTCTGTAAACAAGAAATGGGCATAACTTAAATTTTATTCAGCTCATTTGAATATTTTTCCTTAGTTCTGATCTTTCAGAGTTTGAAAATTATATGCTCAGATGTAAGTTTTTCTTTTGATGGACCGGGACCCAGTATTTTACCTGCCTGGAGACTTTTAGGCTACCGGTATCTCTGGTCTAGATAAAAAATTAATTAGTGAAAATAGTAAATTTTTATGGTTTAAAATATTTCTTGAAATAGTCTTCAAAGGTTTGACCATTTCTTGAAAAGGAAGGTAATTGTGAATTATAGTCTATGGATGTCATATCGTTCATGGTCATCCCACAGTTCTGGGATATTCTGACTCTGTTGTTTGTTTCAGTCCTTGTTCTTTTTGTTTTCCAGTTTTCAGGAATTCAGCTGATATATACTCTAGCTCTGAACTCTTTTTTTTTTTTTTTTTGCTTTTTGGGGCCACACTCGGTGATGCTGAGGGGGTACTCCTGGCTTTTTCACTCAGGAATTGCTCCTGGCGGTGCTCAGGGGACCATATGAGATGCTGGAGATCGAACCTGGGTTGGCTGGATGCAAGGCAAACGTGCTACCTGCTGTGCTATGGCTCTGGCCCGTAGCTCTGAACTCTTTACTCAGACAGTTTTTGTTTTCTTCAGTGTTGATTTTTTTTCTCTAGCTTTTCTGAATTTCCACTTCTGATTACATTACTCATCTGTTTTTTTTTTTATTTTTTATTATACCACCGTGAGGCTTACAATTACAAAGGTGTTCATAATTGGTTCTTGGTAGGTAATACAGTATTCCAGCACCCATCCCTCCACCAGTGCCCCATTTCCACCACCAATGTACCCCACCGCCTCCCACCCACCCCCAGGCTGCCTCAATAGCAGGTAGCCCCGTTTCCTCTCTTTCTCTTTCTGTCTCTTTCTCTCTGTCTCTGCATCTCTCTCCCTCTTCTTTTACGCATTGTGGCTAGCCCTGCAGGTATTTAGAGTTTATCACTTAAATCTCTTTGTGTATATTTAATGGTGAGCTTTAGTCTGCCATTACCATTTCCCACTCTTAGTAAAACACTGGTATCTATTTATATCCTATTAATGAATGCAGTTATTCTATATCTGTCCTTTTCCTTCTGACTAATTTCACTCAGCATGATAGTCTCCATGTCCATCCATTTGCAGGTAAATTTCATAATTTTGTCTTTTCTGACTGCTGCATAGTATTCCATAGTGTAGATGTACCACTGTTTCTTTTAGCCAGTCCTCTGTTCTCGGGCATTTAGGTTGTTTCCAGATTCTAGCTATTGTGACTAGCGCAGAGATGAATAAAGAAGTACAGATAGTGTCTCTGCTATGTGTTTTTCGGTCTCTCGGGTATATTCCCAGGAGTGCTATTGCTGGATCAAATGGGAGCTCAATATCTAGTTTTCGGAGGAATGCCCATATTGCTTTCAAAAAGGGCTGGACCAGTCGGCACTCCCACCAACAGTGGATGAGAGTCCTTTTTTTCCCCACATCCACGCCAGCACTGGTTGTTCTTGCTGTTTTGGATGTGTGCCAGTCTCTGTGGTGTGAGTTGGTACCTCACTGTTGGTTTGATTTGCATCTCCCTGATGATTAAAGATGAATAGCACTTTTTCATATGCCCTTTGGCCATTCGAATTTCTTCTTTTTTGGAAGCTTCTGTTCATTTCTTCTCCCCCATTTTTGATGGGGTTGGCTGTTTTTTTCTTGTGAAGTGCTACCAGTGCCTGATTTATCCTGGATATAAACCCCTTGTCAGATGGGTATTGGGTGAATATCCTTTCCCACTCTGTGGATTGTCTTTGTATCTTGGTCACCATTTCTTTTAAGGTGCAAAGGCTTTTCAATTTTATATAATTCCATTTGTTTATCTTTGCTTCCATTTGCTTGGTCAGTGGTGTGTCGTCTTTAAAGACACTTTTAGTTTCGATGTCGTAGAACGTTTCTCCTATGTTTTCTTCGATGTACCTTATAGATTCATGTCTGATGTTGAGATCTATAATCCATTTTGATCTGACTTTTGTGCATGGCGTTAGAAGGAGGTCTAAGTTCATTTTTTTTACACGTAGCTGCCCAGTTTTCCCAGCACCATTTGTTGAAGAGGCTTTTTTTGCTCCTTTATCGAAGAAGGTTAAGTGGTTGTATATTTGCGAGTGTGTTTCAGGATATTCAGTTCTATTCCATAGGTCTACGGTCTGTTTCTATACCAATACCACACTGTCTTGCATGCTATCTTCATTAGCACCCTTTTGCTATTGATTGTAGCTTTACATCCCAGTCTGATAGTTACAATATCGCTGCAGTACCAGGTTTTGATGCTTGCTTTGTCTCTCCAAATTGTGGGGCTAGTTTTGTTTCTATTTCTTTTAGTTCAAATGCCCTCCCTGCTGTGCTGTTGCTCCAGCCCCCTAAGCTGATTTTTTTGGGAAAGTTTTATTATTTCTTGCAGGTGGACTTGTCAAATTATTATTATTATTTTGCTTTTTTGGGTCACACCCGGCAATGCTCAGGGGTTTCTCCTGGCTCTGCACTCAGGAATTACTCCTGGCGGTGCTCGGGGGACCAGATGGGGTGCCGGGGATCTAACCCGGGCCAGCATGGGCTGGCCACTTGCAAGGCAAACGCCCTACCTGCTGGGCTATCTGGCGGCCCTCCTAAGCTGATTTTTGATGTATACTTAAGAATGGGGGCATATATTTAAGAACCTTGGGGGCATGATGTATATTTAAGAAGGCAGAGCCTGGCAAACTAACGGCAGAGCCTGGCAAGCTAACAGTGTCATATTTGATAAGCCAAATATCAGTAACAATTATAGACCTCATTCCCATGACCTGATGGAATGGTTTGAGGCTCTTTATGTTCCTGGAGCGAGCAGGTGCCCTTGGGCTACACTAGCATGTGACAGGACATATGGAGATGTTACTGGTGCCCGCTCCAGCAAATCGATGATCAACGGGAAGACAAGTGATACAAGTGATTCTTTTTAGTATTTTTTTTTCACACTCTTTCTCACCTTCATTGATTTAAAGAAAAGCCACTGATTCTGTGGAGATGGAAGTGGTCATCGAAGCCCTAGCCAAACAGGGCGTTCAAACCCAATACATCAAGATCCTTCGTGAGCTGTATTACGGATTCACCACCAGGATCTCACCATTCTACAAGGAAGTGATCATTGATGTCAAAAGAAGGGTTCAGCAGGGTGATACCATTTCACTAAAATTCTTCAGCGTCACTCTCGAGAACATCATGCAAAAATTAGAATGGGAAGGAATGGGAGTGAAGATAGACGGTTCGCAACTACACCACCTCTGCTTTGCTGATGATATCGTTCTAATAACACCAAGCATTAGCCAAGTGGCACAAATGCTGGCCGACTTTGACCGAGTATGTGGAAAAATAGGTCTATAGCTGAATCGCAACAAAACTATGTTCATGAGAAATGAACTAGTTCCAGAGGCCCCATTCACTCTCAATGGAACAGACATCTCTGAGTGTAGCAGTTATGTGTACCTAGGTCAAGAAGTCAACATGATGAACGACCTAAAACCTGAGCTGCCCAGGAGGAAGAGAGCAGCATGGAATGCCTTCAAAAGCATCGAAGAAATAGCAAAAAAAAGACAAAGAAACTCTGGCTCCGGGCACATCTCTTTAACTCCACCATTCTCCCTGCATTAACATATGCCTCAGAGACCTGGACCCTACGATAGTAGGATGAGAGCAATATTTGGGTCTCCCAAAGAGGATTTAAAAGAGCTATACTTGAATATCATGCCTCACTCAAGTGAGATAAGGAATTTGGAGTTCCGACCTCCGAAACTGTTCCAGAATCAGGGACGCTGTCTCGTTTGCCAAGACATCAAAAAAATCAGATGGGCTGGACATGCAATGCAATTGGGAGACAACCGCTGGACTAGAGCCGTTTCTGACTGGATCCCACGGAATGTCAAAAGATCACGTGGCTGCCCACCTACAAGATGGTCAGACTTCTTCGTCAAGACCCTGAACGAATGGTTTGAGGCTCTTAGTATTCCTGAAGCAATCAGATGCCATTGGGCTACACTGGCACGTGATAGGGTCAAATGGAAATGCTACTGGCGCCCACTCGAGCAAATCGATGAACAACGGGATGTCAAGTGATCAAGTGATTCTTTGCAAGTTTTTATTCAAAAGAAAAGTCTGTTGTACTAGTTAATATAGACTACTTCTAACAAACACCTTTGTTAGATAGAGGTGTGTGTGTGTAAACATTTTGTAGATTTATAATTAGGTGACAGTTTATTAGTGGCTATGCAATTCTAGACTGAAACACCAGTTTTTCTCAACATTCCCTCTCCCTGTTAGGTAGGACAAGATGGCATAAATGGACTGGAACCAGAACTCTTGTTCTGGAACCAGAACTCCTTTCTTCAGGTGAGGTAGGCTCAGATAAAACCCCAGTATATTAAGCTTGCTTAACAAATTTCCTTTGGGAATGGGCCTTGTTAAGAAGAACACAGTCATCTTGCAGATTTCAAAATCAGTCCCTAGGGTAAAACTCAGCATCCAGATTTCAAAACCCTCCTGCTAGAAGCACAAGGGTGTTTTCGTTTTTCCTCTTTTAAATATTTACTTATTTAAATTGAGTTAGAGTGAGATACAGAGTGACAAGGTTGTTTATGATTAGTTTTATGTTTCAACACCTGACTCTCCACCAGTGTACATTTCCCACCACCAATATCCCCAGATACACACGGGTGTTTTCTCCTGATGCTTATTTTGGTGACCTAGTTGAACAACAGGAGTAAATTCTCACTGGGATTGTAGGGGTTTCCCTATAATGGGTCCCCTTAGAGGGTTTGAACTCTTGGACTTGTCTACATTGAGACTTCAGCACTCAATCAACTATGAGGGAGGTTTTATTACACCTGCTTTGACTCTGTGGTCATTTCTACTAAATGTGTCTGTCCAAGATAGTGCTTCCCGTGTTTATCTGTAAGTCTCTCCAATTCTGCAGTATCAATTTGCTCTGTGTCCTTCTACATCTAGAAGATCCAAGAAGCACTCTTACAAACAATTTTTATCTTTTAAACTTTATATGTATTATAAGGGTAGACCGGAAGCTTTCTAGCTCTTTTTGTGAGAAAGTATAAATGAGACTGTTACCATTTTAAAGACTCTCTATCAAACTCTAAAACTCTGTGTAATGTGTAAATGGAGTAAATATAACCTGTGAGTGTGGGTTCTAAAGAGAAACAGTCTGGGTTTCGACCTGCCTCTTTGATCTATAAAATGGGAGGAATGCTATCAGTATAGATTTGAGTTAGTATTAAATATTATAACATTAATAGTGCCTAGTGCATACTCTATGAATTTTTATGATTACTTGAATACCTATTTTTTATCAAGTATTATCAGAGACACAGGAGATACAGAATTTGAAATTAGTCCTTCACCTCATGGAGCTCCCACAGGCTAGAGACAGATCAGACAGACAGTAATAAATTAATTATTTTTATTGATGAAGTAAATAAATATTAAGTTATGGAGAGAAAAATGGAGAAGTAAATTTGTTTTAGACTGGATTGCCCAAAAGAAGCTTTTCAGAGAAAGGCACTTAGTAACTAAGCCACGGTCTTTCTAGAAGAATATCATCAGCAGACATGGGAAGTACAAAAAATGGAACAAAAGAAAATGAGTTTGGTTTGCTTGGGATTAGACAGAAAAAGTGAAGTTTTTTGTCCTTTCACCAAAGAATCAGTGCATATGGTTGGTCATGGGAAAACAGGAGAGAAACACAATCTTTACAGCTTCAGGTACACCTCTAGGTTGGGTTGAGAGATGGGCCTCAATTTATAGCTCCTTTTTTGCGGGGAGGAAAAGAATAGTTTTAGTTGGATCTAATCTGGTGAGGAAGTAGACATATATGTAATGATAAGTTTTCTTGGTTACAAGGGAAATTGATCATCTTGTCTTAAACAGGTTTCCAGGTTGGGGTGACTATCTTTGCACCCCACTACCAACAAAAAGGGAAGATTGGTTCAGATGGATATAAATGAACTATGTGGATAAAATGAACTTTGAAGAATTAATTTAATTAATGAATTAAAATTAAAAAAGGAAGTGTCCATTTCTAGGTTTCTCGTTTTCCCTGTCTTGTCAAAGCTTGTATACTAATTTCTCTCAGTTGACATGTCTGTCTAAAATTTCTCTTTTACATACTCTTTCTTTACCTTCGTCATTTAGGAAGGCAGAGACCAACCACTTGGGTAAAACTCAACATTCAGGAAAATATTCAGCAAACACCATGTGCAATTACTATTTCTTGTAGAAGCCTGATTATCTACCATAACATAATTAAGTCCTTTTCCAGACATAAAACACTCCCAACAGACCACATAAATATAAATTTGTATTGGTGTTCATCTGACCATGCCAATCACACCTGAAAATTTTCTGTTCTCTGTGCCAAGGATTTTTTTCATGCTCTTCTCACAGACTATAGTTGAAAGGAGAAAGTGATATCTCTGTAATGCAAGCCTTTTGCAATAACACATTGGCAAATGACAAGGTGATGGAATAGTTTTATGTGTGCCTGCTTTTGTTTCACAGCTTAATGTCTATGAATACATAAGCAACCTGGCCCTTGTTATATTACACAATGGGAAAGAGAAGTAAGAGGATTGCTGACTTCTCTACCACTTTGAGACAAAAAATTTCTTAGCACAAACACTTCTTACCATGTCTCCTTTCTTGGTAATGTCTCCTTTCTAAACAGGCAGCATTCCCTTGTCCAACCTCAGCCCTGTTGAGGGTACCCTTTGGCACCAATTCAAAGATTCAGGAGTTGTTTGCTTACAGGAATTCACTTGTCATCTTCCTTCTGTCCAAACTCTTGGGTTTGAAGCATCTTGTTTTCATAGCAGAGGGCAAGCAAGAGGTCTGGGGGAAACTTTCAGATCGCTTTTAGCACCTCCTGAGCTAATTGAAGTTGGAGGATAGAAAGAATTGCCCAAAGCAAGGTTCAAGGATTTTCTATAGGTTTTCATTAATATTAATTTCCACTAATAACTGAGAAGTCACCATAAATAAAAAACACACACTGATTTTCTTAAAGATTGTTTAACAAAAAACTTATTTGCTCATGCCTTCAATGTACAGTATCTTCATTAGGTTCTTAGAAACTTGGAACCAAACAACAAAATTTAATTAAATTCCTATGACAGATTTCTGGTCACAAAAAAAAACTCCAAATTTTTAAAGACCCTAAACTCATCTACTACTTTCAAGCATTCAATACTTCATTTTTTTAAACCTGCTTATCCCAGTTCACAGTCACAACCTCTCCCATCATCTTAGGGGCAAGGGAGGTGTCCAGCCTGGACAATACAACATATGAACCTCATGTGGACAACAGTGGCATGTGGAAGGAAACTAATTTCTCTTAGAAAACCCATGTAGGCACAGAGACAACATGAAAAAGCCACATGGATGTTGGGCTCTGACTGGAAATTGATTTTTTTCTTATTAACATTGTACAGTGAAGCAACACTGTTCAGTGCAGAATTGTAAATCTGCTATGGAATACAGTTTCAAAAAAGAACTGTGCAGATAAGTATACTTGTGTGCACACGTGCGTATATGCACATGCTCCGATTTCAGTTTGGTTATTAAATCAAAATTCTTTTCAAATTTCATTCTCAGCACTTGTTTTTTCCAACCTCAGCAGCTTATCCGGGTCTGGTCACTAGCAATACCTGGTAAATTTTTTATCATTCTTCCCCAGGTAGCAGGAGGAACTTTTCTTGGTATGTCTGTCCTCAGTTGTGTAGACCGGCTTAATACATTTCTGTCACTCCATTTTATTCTTTATATTAATTTATAACCATCATCATAGAACTATGATTCCAGACAGGTTCTCAACCCCCCTCAATTTTCTATTTGGGTTTTAAGGGACAAAATTAATTACACAAGATATCAAATGTAACAATTGTCAGGAAGAGAGGGAAGAACTGAGGAGTTCGGATAGCAGAAACCTGTTCTTCAGGGCAATATCACATGTATGCATATCACATTTGTGATTTCAATAAGCAAGGTCACTGAACAATGAGAAAAGGGAAATGAATGATGTCGTGCATGTCAAGAGTCACTTCATGCTGCAATGTACTAAGAGAACCACTATGAGGAGGTAGGTAGGGGAAGCAAAATGGACCACAGTGTGAAGATGGAAAAGATTCCTTAGAAATCTGGAAGAGCAGCCTTGGAAACAGCATTTCCTTACTTGCAATAACATTAAGCATGCTGAAATATTCACATGGGAATACATGGCACATAGTTTTAATTAAAGCTGGTATATTCTACCTTGAAATGGTAACTAATTGTGCATGCTCTTTGAAAAAGTCTGATTGAAAAAATCCCCTTTCCAGTAACTGAGAGTACAAGGGATAGAAAAATAAGCCCGTGTGTTTTCAGTCCAGTGAGTTGCTCGCTTGTAAGGCTATTTCCTAATTTTTTTTCAATGAATACATTAGATTCTTGAGGAACTCTCTGGATATAGGCCCATCTTGCTTTCTGGCTGACTAGAAAAGCACAAAGTTTGTGCTCAGCGAACCCAATACCCTGATCAGTGAGCAATCAAACCTTACCTTGATTATTTCTTTTAAAAAATCAAAGGCCATTGATTACTTGAAAGTTATTTTGTTCAGTGTCTTTCATATATGAATTTTTTGCTGTGGTGCATGATCCTTGAGGAAAAACAAAAGAGAAAAGTCTATCATGAACCACTTTTAGGATGCTATTACTGAGGATGCTGTTCTGCTTTGAAATTTCCACTTCAGGCAGATTGTTAGCATCCAGACAGAAGCAAAATGGAACACCTATACACTGGAAGCCTGAAGCTACCATGACATATGGAAGCTTTGAGGAATGGGAGGAGGTGCTCTTTCATAAGAGGGGGACAAAGAGGGTGGGGTTAGGGTCACCAGGAACACCTTTGCCTCAAAGAATGCATGGACACCTTTCCTAAGGTCAGCAGTAGCTCAAAGTTTAAACCCAAACGAAGATTAGATCTCATTTCATTAAAGCTGAAAGGGAAATCGGAGATGAGAACAAACATATTTTTGAAGAGTGAAAGGCTTTGAGGGGAGCCAGGTCACCAGGCAGTAAAATTGTAACTAGGCAGAACTGGAGGAGACAGCACTGGCTTGAGTGTAGACAGCTAGATGGTCGTCACTTATTCTTTATACTGTGTATGCTAAATGTCCTCCAGCCCCTTGGCTCTGATGTCACAACACAGCCAGACAAACTGTCACCCGAACCTAATGTTGTAATAGTATGATAAAGATGTAGACAATTATACTAGGCAGAATGTGATTTCAAGATTCATGTTAATACAAAAAAGTCAGTTCGCTTTGGGAGCACCCAGTGGGACCACCAACAATATCTGGGAACAATAGTGAGCTGTTAGGAAATAAATTTCCTGTGGAAGTGGCTTTCATCTATAAAGGACAATGGGAAGTAAAGGTCAAGGAAGGGAAATAAAACTTAGAAATAGAAGTTTGGGATGTCATCTGTGTAAGGTTTGGAAGAGGGTGGTAAAAATATATGACTGGTGGAGGGAGATTTTATGCTCATGCTGATTTGACTTCTGAGCACCCTAAGATATAGATTTCAATGATGCTGGGCTTGCACCAGTTCTTGCCTTTCCCAGAACTTAGGTGTCATTTCTTTTTAAGCCTCCTCATTTTCTGTTTCAGTATAATGGAGATATACCTACTTCATAGGATTGCTTGGAATATTCACTAGAGTAAGCCTTCAATGTCAGAGCAGAGTATGCAAGAAATAAGAGCTAGACTAGAGAGAGCTCCGTGTGAAAAGTGCTTGCCTTCTGACCCTGGTCCAACTCCAGTCATCAAATATGGTTCCCTGAACACAGCCATTAGTTTTCCTGGATCACAGATCCAGAAGTAATCCCTGGGCATAGCTGGGTGAGGACCAACATCCCCACACCCTGCTTTCCCATAAAAAGAATTGGGAGCAATCACTGTTCTTTTTACAGTTACCAAATATAATGGCATTCCAATAAGAAATGATAGGATACCTCAGAAAAAAGTAAGTTCTCTGGCCACTTGTGAAACAGTAAAGCTAGAAATGTTGGCGTTTTTTTTTAATTTTTTTATTTTTACAATTACAAAGATATACAATTAAAAAGTTCATATTTGGGTTTTGGTCATACAGTGTAGCAGCACCCATCCCGCCACCGGTGCCCATCTCCCACCACCAACGTCCCCGGTTCCCCCCCCCCCCCCCCCCAGCCCTCCTCCATGGCAGGTTCTTTATTTCTTTCCATTTCTCTATCTTTCTCTTTTCCTTCCTCTCCAGACTATGGATTACAGAACATACATTAAAGGGTTGTCATGTGTATCCTTTTGAAATGTTGGCGTTTTTGAATGGGGCAGCTTTCTGCTGTGATTTGTTTACTTATTCTCTATCCCATCTTTAGTTCCACGAGATCTATGGTTTCCCCCAAATAATCAGTGGAATGACTTAATAGCATTTTCAACACCGAATTCACACATAATTACATTCATTGTCCAGCTCATTCACACTATTCAATAAAATACCTAAATTATAATCATATGCCCCTTCCTCTGAGGAGACACAGGAGACAAATGAAATAAAAGACCACATACAAGGGGAACTACTATCAGAGACATCTTCTTTTGATTATCAGTCTTCACATCGATTAAGTAAGGACAAAAACTAGATTTTTTATTATGAATGATTTCTTTAAAACTATGATGGGTCTATTGAAATACTTGCAGTCTTTTTTATTCCTTTTCATGTCATGAGGCTCAAACAAACAAAACGTCTTTCTTTCAACAGATTGGGGGAGGACACTCAGAAAACAAAACAGCTCTTCTGAGTCAAAAAAAAGAGAAGCTTGTCAAGTAATTTCTTTTAACAATTCTGACTGTGGGCTTGATTTTTCTACCTGAACATTGTATCTTACTCACACTGAGAATTCAATCCAAGTCCAGTTTTGGGAGTCACAGAGATAAATTATTGGTCTGTGGGGGAAGGCAGCCCACTAGAGCTAGTGGTTTTCTTCATGTTTTACAATGACTTGTCTGGTATGAATTTTCAGAGTTGATCCTTTAAATAAGTATTTGAACTAGGCAATATTAAGTCTGATTTATCAAGATTTAATTAATTAACTCATTAACATAGTATGAGGGAGGAACTAATTAACAAGACCAGGGTCTCATAGAGGTGACACATGTGTTCTGCCATGGTGCTCATTCCCAGCCTAAGAAGCTTAGTATTTAAGAGTGATTATCAGTGAGTTGTTTGGTGATAGTATCAGTACTGGCATTGAACTGTACCATTTGTACCCTACAATCCTGTTTTTAAATGTTAGGTCATGTACCTCAGCATTCCTTAGAGTGAGAATACAGATTACTAGATGGTGGCAGGTCTGACAGAAGGGAGGGAGAGGAACTCCTTTTATAGCGGGCCTCTGCCTGCCTTCTGAGGGCTGAGCTGGGTTTGGGGGGGAAGAACAAGGGGAAGACAATAGCTGCGAGTTGGAGTGAACTTCAAGGAGAGAAAACGGTTTGAAGGAATTGTAAGCACTGCCACAGAGTTTTTGATTATCTCTGCCAATGAAAGAAACCTGAAACAAAGCGATGATCTGAAATTCATGTCCAGTTGACTTTTCGGTGGAGAATGCCTTTATTTATATCCTGCCTTGTTCCACAAAGAGTTTGAGGTAAAATTCATTATGTGGTTTTTATGCAATGACCTTCCTAATTAAGTTTTTCTCAGCACTGTCATTTTTGTCTTTGTGTTCCCTGAGCCATATGCCCAGAGACTTGCAGAAAAGTTGAATTGAATTTACATACTTCAAGTCTGCTGTAAGTAGTTAGCAAGGGCAACTGGTCCCAGAAGCTTGGTGGGTGGCAAGGAAAGCTGGGCCCAAACTTCAAATTACTAAGACTCAATATGGTATTTCACTGAATCTGAGACTTCATTGACTGGAGCACATGCTGTCACTTGATGTGATACTAAGAAAATGTTGCAAACTAATGATAACACAATGGGAAGTTATTATCTATTACAAGATGTGATCAGATTTAATATGTTAAAATATTTCTAAAACTATATCTTGGTCAATGAGATATACAGGAGGTGGGACACTTGCCTTGCATGACACTGATTCAAATTCCCAACACTGACATATTCCTCCCTGTCTCCCCAAGCACAGTTAGGGGTCCCTATAGAGCAGAGAGCCATGAATATCTCCTGAGCAGCACAAAGTGTGGCTCTCCACCTGCAGAAAAAAATGATACAAAAGAGATGATTTTTGGTGATGATTCTAACCTTCTCCCCAATAATTAGAAATTATAAAAAGGAATGATTCTTGGTTGACAATTTGTCTAAAAGCATCTCTGGATGACAGTTTGGATGAACACTAAAGGTCCCCAAACACTTGGAGCCAGGAATTTAACCTAAGGAAATTAGGCTTACAGGGATGTCATCAAAAATTATATGTAGTCATACAAATTTTAAAATAACCTAGCTCTTTATTCTGGGAGTAATTTTTGTGACCCAGAGTTCAGGAAAGGCAAGTCCTATGGGCAACAATTGGGAGGGAGAGTGAAGGATAAAAGTCAAGCTTGGGTTTAATGGATACAATAAAAAAAAGAAGTCTAGTGCATGAGTCTGTACACATACCTGCTACAAACTCAGTTTCTGTCTTCTATAATTCTTTGCAGATGAAGATTTCATAATAATCCTTGATTATATAGACCTCATCTATACTTACATCTTACTGGATCCCACTCAAGCAAAGTGATGATGAACGGGAAGATAGTGATAGATAGTGATAGTGATAGACCTCACTTCCTAAAGTGCAACACTTTGACCATTGATGAGGTGGATTTATCTTTCAAGAGTACACAGAGAACACTTTTTACTGGGTGACCAGTCATACAATTTCTGGCTGAAACCATGAACTCTATTATTTCATTCCAAACTCGGGAGTTTCCTTTTGATATACTTTTTTTTTTTTTAAAAAAATATTTTATTATACCACCATGAGATATTCAATTACAAAGATGTTCATAAGGGTGTTCATATTTGGGTTTCGGTCATACAGTGTTCCAGCACCAATCCCTCCACCAGTGCCTATTTCTACCACCAATGTCCCCAATGTCCTCTCCCCTCCCCTATCCTGCCTCTATTGCAGGTTCTTTTTTATTTTAATTTTTTTTATTTTAAAATTACAAAGATATACAATTAAAAAGTTTATTTGGTTTTGGTCAAACAGTGTCAGCACCCATCCCGCCACAGTCATCCAAAATCCCGGTTCTCCCCCACCCTCTATGGAGGTTCTTGATTTTTCCTTCTCTCTCCTTTTCCTTCCCCCAGACTATGAGGTGTGTATCTTTTGCCTCTATTAATCTCAGTTCTAAGTGCTTGTCCCTCACATTGTGCACACTGTTCCATTTCTGTCTTACCTAGCCCGAACGTTTTATTTCTTTCTCTTTCACTCTTTCTCTTTCTCTTTTCCTTTCCTTCCACATTGTGGATTACAATATGTACATTAAGAGGTTTTCATGTGTATCTTTTTTGCCTTAATGCTCAGTTCTACGTTGGTATTAGCACTTTTCGACAATTATTAGCACACTGTTCCATTCTCTGTCTTACCTAGCCTCTGACTCCCACACGTTTGTGATAATTTCCACCTTTTGACAAGATTTCCCTGATCCATGTTTCGCCTGATCTTGGATATTGGTATCATAATATGTACATATATCCATTTATGTCATGCAAATAAATGGAGTCATTCTATATCTGTCTTTTTCCTTCTGGCTAATTCCACTCAACATGATCCTCTCCATGTCCATCCATTTGTAGGCTATTTTCATAATTTCACTTTTCCTAACAACTGCATAGTATTCCATTGTATAGATGTGCCAAAGTTTCTTTATCCAGTCATCAGTTCTTGGGCACACTGGTTGTTTCCAGATTCTGGCTATTGTGAATAGTGCTGCTATGAAAATAAAAGTGCAGATGGTGTTTCCTCTGTGTGTTTTATGTCCTTTACATATAATTTTCCTTTTAAAATAAGCTGTCCTTTATATTTTACATTATCTAACTTTTTTTTTGCTTTTTTTTGGTCACACCCGGCAATTCTCAGGGGTTTCTCCTGGCTCTGCATTCAGGAATTACCCTGGCGGTGCTCGGGGGACCATATGGGATACCGGGATCAAATCCGGGCCGACCAGCCACGTGCAAGGCAAACACCCTACCTGCTGGACTATCACTCCGGCCCCTACATTATCTAACTTTTACTCAAGATTCAACTCATATAAAAGTTTATTTTACAATCAATTTTTATTCTCATGTTTATAGGCTTGGGTTTGTCATTTCGTGTGTCAGTTTTGAAAGGTTTAATCCATTGAGTCTTTTTATTTTATTTTTATTTTATAAAGTACTGAGTATTTATGCTAGATTTCAGGTGACATGGAAGCTTAGATCAATGGGGAATGGGTAAGAATTGGGGAATGTTTACATATTCGATTAGGCTTTTGCTGCTTTCTTACATCACCCTCCTTTCCTTCTGCATAATAGAACCCTTACTAGCTTAAGGAGCATGTTAATATTTATAGTCAACATTGTCTTCTTTTCTAGTTGAGGCACCTAGTGGGCTCACTATTTCTAGTACCTGGCTTTTGGAAGGTACTCTCTATGTGGGTAGTATCTAGCCTTGGCAGCTGGGAGAACCTCATCTAGCTGGTCAGATATAGGAATCTAATGCAAAGACAACAGTCAGAGGCCATCCCTGGAATTATTTATGTATGAAAACAGAAAGAAAGACTTTTTTCTTGAATTATGAACCATGATAACAGTCTGGAGCTAAACTCTATTTGCATGATAACGTGAAGAAAAACTCACGAGAAGAAGGAAAATCAACCACTACCAATGACAAACGACATGTTTAAAGATGAGTCCCTAAAAATAGATTCCACCCACTTCAACCTTTGATTTACCACCAAATACCCTTCATTTTTGAGTCTAAGTTTGCTGGAATTGAGTTTCTATCAAGACCTGGGAAAATATCCCAGGCCTTAAGTAATCTGAAGTTTCTTTCTTTTAATTACCTTTCAAATCACATTAGGTACATAGAGATGTTCTCTTTGTATGTACAATTGGCCGTGCTCAATTCAGTTCTCTAAACCAAGAGCATTCAAACAGAAATTTTTATTAAAATGCACTAGCGAGAAGTTATTCTAAAAAAGAATAAGTAACTTCTGCCAAACGCTTTATTTTCCATACACTAGACTTATTCAAAGGGAGTCTTGTAATTTTTGCTTTAGTCCTTATCTGGTACATTTGTTCATTCCCAATATAATTAGATCCTCAAGTGTACTTTGCCAAAGACCCTGCGTAATCAGGTATATATTTCTTAGTGTTGTATCTTCTTATAGATTTCAAGATCATCAAAGAATGCTTAGAAGAAAAATTATTTTGAAGCTCTATGAGAGGCGGTATGATTTAACAGAAATCCAGGAAAGCTGACTTTAGAAGGCAGCTAGAAAACAGGGCCCTGCCCCCTCCCACTTTCTTTTCTCCCAAACACATGCCATATGTCTCTTCACAATGTGCTCTGGCTCATGGGTACGTGGTTGACCTTCCATACTGAAAAGATGACTAGACACTTGGGACCTAGTTTTCCTTTCAGCTCACTGTTACACTCATATGTAACGATGGAGAAAAGTTTTTAATTATGATAAGCCCTGAAGTTCTTTCAAACAGTTCATCAGTGAGACAGATTTTGGTATACACTTTATGATATTTATGATGATTCCAGAAGAAGGAGCCTGAGACTAGTCTGAGAAAATAATGTGTTACTTAGGGCATATTCAGAAGCACTTTAGCATGGTTTGTGTCATCTATGTCATTACCTAAGAAGTAGGCTTTTTTTACTTCCTTTTTCTGCACACCATAAATTCTATCTCCAATTAGTATATCGAATACAAAACTGTTAATAGTGGTATTGGCTGTTTTCCTTGTGCTAGAGTAGCCTATGGTTCTTATTAGATCTAAAAGCAAGTGAAATTTTACCTAAAAGTTAAAATTGCTTTCATACTGGCTTCCTACCACTGCGATAACAAAGAACATCACATTAGCGGGATTGAACCCACATACACAAAAAATAGTTTCTCATAGTTTGGGTGGCTACATATTCAAAACCAAAGGTCTAGGCTTCTTCTAAATTGGAAAAGAAAGGTCTTTAATTTCCTGTGCTTGCCAAGAAGCTCTGGCATCCCTTGGCTTGTGACTGTTGTGTGGATACCTTATTCCTGTGTCTTGAGTCTCTTCTATACGCTGCAATCACATTGAATTAGAGCCACTCTAATTCAGTATGACTTCATCACAATCTGAGGACATTTGTAAAAGTCTCATTTTAATTATGTACTTTCAAGGTGCTGTGGGTTAGGATTTCAACCTATCTTTTGGAGGACATAGTTCAATCCATATCAATTGCATTGTTGTCTTTGATAATAATGATATGTATTTGTTATAAAAATAAGTACATTTTTAAGAAAAGTATAAAGAGGAAGTTAAAAAATCATCCAGCTTCCTACTACTGAAAATAACCTTGTTAACAATCATATGAACATCTTTTCAAATATTCTCATTCAAATCACATGGTTTCCTTTTTTACCATCAGAAGTAAGTCAACTTGGGGATTTGGGGAGGCAAAAAAAAAAAAAGAAGTCAAGTTGAAGGAGAGAGCAGTTCAAGATGACTTCAGTTTCATGTAAATTATATTAAGCGATGCTGTGATGGGATTTTTTTCCCCATTAAAAATATAACTCATGTGTTCAACTATTTAGAATAAATGCCTAAAAATAAAATGTCTTGTTAGAATAAAAAATGACATTTGTGTTCATATTAGTACATTGTTCTCCAGAAAGGACATATCAATTTTTACTTCCACCAAAAATACATGAAAATTCTAGTTTCTCCCACTTACTTTGCTCTATAGATTGCAAGTACTAATGAGATATATAAGTTGAAAACTTTAAATTCATGAATATGTGTAAATATAGTGTCCTTTATAAAAGCCTAAATCATGTTTTTATTCTGAGATAACAAACATGACTCTTAAAATTTACCTTAATAATTCTTTTAAATGTGCTAATAATTGTTGGAAGTGATAATACCAGCCTAGAACAGAGCATTAAATATAGGCAAAGGGATATACATGATAACCTCTAAATGTATGTATAGCAAGCCACAATGTTTAAGAGAAGGAAGAGAAAGAAATAGAAATAGAGGTAGAGAGAGAGAGGGAGAGAAAGAGAGGAGAGGGAGAGGAGAGAAAGAGAGAGAGAGAGAGAGAGACAAAGTACCTGCCATAGAGGCAGGCCGGGAGGGGGGTAGGGAATCATGGGAAACTGGTGGTGGGAAATGGGCACTGGTGGAGGGATGGGTGCTGGAACACTGTATGACTGAAACACAAACATGAACATCTTTGTAATTGTATATCCCACAGTGGTATAATAAAAAGGAATTAAAAATAATAATTCATTTTTATAATGTGATTGCTTAAAAAATCTTTAAATTGTTTTTGTTTTCATTTTAGTTGATTTTAGGCTACACCAAGCCTGCAGTTCTCAGCGCCTACTTTTCTTTCTGTGCTCAGGGATCACTCATTCGGGAGTTTGGTGATTATATGTGATGCCAGAGACTGGACCCAGCCAGGCCAACCAGGGTAAGGTAAGTATTCTAACCACTGTGATGTCTCTCCTGGCGATTACCCTTAAACTTTCTACTTCTGCATATTTTTTTATGTTGTGCTAGTTATGAAGTTGCAATTCAGAGATGATGATATAGCTGTATATTATTTCTTGATTTGAATCTAATTTGCTTTAAAAATTGTATTGTCTGAGAATGCAAATGACAATTTCCTGAACTCTTTTTCAAGGGAATGTTTATTAAATCAAAGACTTTGTACTAATTCATAAAATATGTATGCAAAAAGCAATTATGCACATCATGTTGAGAAAAAATATTTTAGATCCCCATACTCATAGTCAATTAAATCTCTCCTGCTTTCCTCTTTCACTCAAACTCAGTATTGTGGGAGTAAATGATATTGTAGGGTTAATCTTGAAACATTCCAATACATTTTTCTCAGGCTGTAATATTGACAAACAGGTCTTTTTCATTATCTCTAAATCATCTCAGCTCTTTGTAAGACCCTTGGCTCACAGAC